>RJWM01011069.1:0-61045 GCA_004363535.1 Dasyprocta punctata | reverse complement strand
TACCATACCTTGGAGATTAATGTCCCAGCTTTACCAAGATTATAACAAATACATATTACTTTGATCTAGTTTTCTAAAGGTTGTTGTGCTCGTTCTCCCTTGCCTATAATCTTCTAAGAAAGCTTTTGGGTTCTCCAGTCTGACACCCAGAGGAACAGGAGAGCAGCTGGCTTCTCTTTCTCTCTCATCTTCAGGAGGATATTCTGTTCTCAGTTTCACCCAAATTAGTCCCAGGATTTTAGTTGTCTTTTTTGTCCAACATTCCTTTATGCAATTCATTAAAATCTTCACATGAAATATTTAACAGATGAGCTGTGTCATAATGCACATTATGGTTTTAAATTGTGATTCATGTGGTCAGTCACTCCTCCTGGACATTAGTGGCTCCCTGGAATGGGCTTGCATTTGATAGAAAGAAGTTTCAAGTTCTTTGCTTCGACATTCCTGCACAGTGGCCTTATTCCAAACCCAGTGTTAATTGCGAAATACTCCAAAGAAGTGACATTCAGATTCATTTTTAGTTCTTCTTGCAATTAACTATTTTGAAAACAAACAGAAGAAAACATTTAAACAAATATGGCTTGGCTAACAGCTCTTATGGTTGGCTGTTTATTGAGGCAAGTTGGAATCCAAATGTGCCAGGACTCATTACTACCAGTGCTAGTTATCTTTGCCATTGTGCACAGAGAAATGAAAATTCAGAGATGCTGTCAAAGGGGTTGGCTAAGTGATAGATACTAACCCAGCCATGTGAAAATAGCTACCACCCATTGGAGGGATGCTTTTCTGGAGGAGAAAACCTAGATGGGTATTTTTCTGTAGAATTTGTTTTGGGTTTAAAAGAAAAACTAAGGGGAAATACATGGGGAATATCTATGAGGCATTGTACTTGGGATTAACTTGCTGTAGATTTGTTTTCCTAACAATGAGACAGTTTTCTACCGTAGATTTCTACCTATGAGTTAGAATCTGTCAGGAAACTGTTTGTGGCCAGGCCAGCTCTGAGATGTAACTCTCCCCCTCTGCACCAGAAGACAATGATCATTGTGTGCAAGCTGTCAGACAGCACCAGGCCATTACAAAGCTTTATGGCCAAGTGCCTGGCCAGTGAGAATGCAGAGTTGGTGCCAAGGTTGGGGACAGTAGTCTTCTTCAATTCTGCAACCTGATCTATATAGCTTTGTCCTAAGTGTACAGAAATAATCACAATTCCAGGAGGGGGAGAACCATTTCAGGAGTATACTTACTGGATGTCATGATGTTTTAAAGCATTTACTCACTGACATTATACCCTAAAGAACATTTTGAGCTGTAGACAGTTTGTATTTATTGTTCACGAATTTTCCGCATCAAAGGTGTACTGGTTGTGAAATAATCAGCAAAAGCTCTAGAAGCAAATCATTACATAATTACATGGATCCTATCACTGTACCAACCCATTAGGATATTCTAGTACATGCTGTTTACTCTTATTTATTCTTGTTCCACAAAAATTCTGTTCAGAAGCTACAACCAATGTGACTCTACTTGTGGAAACAGAGAGGTAAAGTGTTAATACCAAGGGCACACAGCAGTAGTCATAGAGAAAGGGTTTGCAACAAATCTTCCCACAAAGTTTCTGGTTGTAATTCATCGATGGTGGCTGGATTGTCTTTCTGTGTCCTGGATGGGCTCTCCCTGTGTATGCGGATGCATTTATGAGGCAGGAGAACTGGGCAAGTTTGGAAGTAGGGGTGTTTTGGTAAGCTTGCGTGCCAGGAGTGGTGAGCACTTCTGCAAACCGGATTTGTGCTTCTAGGGGTATGTTGCAAGTTGAGGCCAAGCCCATAGAAAATTCTTTCTAAATGAATACAATATGAAAAAGTTATTTTATTTCTAATTTTACATGTAACATTGTTATTTCGTGAGTTTCGGATTACACTTGAATGCATGTCTATTAACATGATATGAGATGCATGCATGATTTCATCTTGAATGCATTTGAATATAATAGCACTGGAAATGTAATTTGTATTCTCAAATTTTGTAAAGCAAAATAAATAAATCTTGGGGGGTGGTAGCCATATTGAGCATATTGCATTGATTTCTTAGGGGTTCTCTCAAACTAATTACAGTACCAACTTCCCTTTGCAGATCCAAGTTGTCTCACACTGGCAGTCCAGTTTAACCCAAACCCTGCATACCTAAGTCTTCCTCATTACTCTCTCCTTTGGGGTATAGTGTGTGGGGAACTTGCCCTTCGCTTCTTTAAAGAGTGCCAGTGTGCAGTTCTTCTCTGATCACTCCTGTGATTACAAAATGCTATCCAGTAGAACCATCAGTAATGATGGAAATGTTCTAGATGGCAGTGGGCCTATATAGTGCTCTATCTCCATGTGCCCTTTGAGCTCTTGCAATGTGACTAGCGCCACTAAGAAACTAAATGATGAATTTTATTTTAATTTATATAGCCTTGTGTAGCTGATGGCCACCAACTGGAGCAAGGCAGAATCCACACATTGGAGATCCAGCTACCTATCCCTAGATTTGAGTGAACTGATCATAGACATTCCGGAAAGCAAATGGTCTATATATTTTGGTGCTTGGATGATGCTGTGATTGACTTTGTCAGTCTCAGAACGTTAAACTGTGACTCTCTCTTCAGTGATGTGACTTCTTTCCCCAGGTTCCAACCCTTGCCTGTTGTGTCCTTCGTGTCTTTATCACAGTAGACCTGCAACCTGATATATACTGGATTTCTGAAAAATACAGGAAGAATGAATGGAGGAAAGCAGAGAATAGATGGGAAGTTACAGGTTTGGGAAAAGAGGAATTCTAGAAGAAAGACACTGAAGTTCTGCACTCAGTGTTTTGTTTTGTGTGTTTTTTTCTTTTTTGAGACAGGGTCTCTCTATGTAGTTCAGCCTGACCTTGAACCCCCTATATATCCCATGTTGTCCTCGAACTCTCGGTGATCCTCCTGCTTCAGCCTACCAAGTGTTGGGATTACGGGTGTACACCAACCACCATGCCTGGCCTCTGCCCTATGCTGCTAAACTGAGTGTCTGTACCCAGGAATTCTTAGCATATTGAGATGTGTTGAAAGAACAGTCACTTGGATAATTAAAACCCAAAGAGAAGTCAGTGCTTGAGATACCTTAGTATTTCATGTGAAAGGGACTTTTTAGGGTTGCTATAATCTTAACAATGCTTTTGGTGTTTTGTTGGTTTCTGGAGACCATCCCAATATCTTAGAGTTACTGTGCTGGGAGGGTTAACCTATATTGGCAGATCGGGAAAATCCTCTAGAATAATTTTATTGGGATCTGCTCATCTTGTAAGAAGGTGAGCAAGGTAGCACCAAAAGCTCTTACTACAAAAAGACTCCTTATGATGGAGATTCCTAACAGGGAGCCCTGGACCGTTGATAATCTCATGTAAGTGAGGAGTGCTACAGACTCCAGGGAAAATATGTTGATGATTTTCTGGACTGTCTAAAAAATTTCAAACCTCAGGAATGGTGTTTTTATTTTCTGCACTCTCTCTGGGACTTGGGTTTCACTAAACCTTTCTGTCCTTGTTTTCCTTATTAAATTAGCAAGACTGACTTGAAGCAGAATATACCATTATGGCCTGAAATGTTGTTGAAAGAGCAAGCTAGACGGGCATGACAAATACCCCAGGTTCCATTTAGACTGTGGGGGGTGGGGAAAGGAGCAGAACTTGCTGATGTAAAGATGTTTTCTCTGATAAAGGTTGAAATGGAAAAACGCGGACAGAACAAAAGGAAATAGTGATGTTTGGAATGGGCTTTTTGTTCTTTGTTGTTGTTCTTATTTTTTTATTTCTTTGTTTTGCTTTTTGGACTTGAAATCATTTTCGTGTTTAAGAAATAATGAGCCCAATGCACCGTGGTGAACACATCACCCGCTGTCCAGGTTTTTTGCCCAGTGCTTGCTCTGCAAGCTTTCAAAGTGAACTTCCTAAAGTAGATACTAGACCTTGCCTCATCTGTAAAGGTTTTTAATGGCGCCTGCAGGAGACGTCAGTGTGTTTTGTCATTGTTGTCATTTTCCTGTGAAAGGCCAGACAGGAAGCGATTTAGGCTTTGTGGGCTGTTCCATCTCTAGTGTGCCCCCTCAACTGCGTCACTGTAGTCACAGACACAGTGTAAACCAATGGGTATGGTTGTGTTCCAGTAAAACTTTATTTACAGAAAGAGACTGGAGTTAGCCCTTGGGCAGATCCTTGGCCTGCAGGGATACTCTTTAGATGCCTGGACCTTTTGTCTTTTGACCTCAGCTTACAGAAGATCCTCTTTCTTCCTAAGTCCCAGAACACACAGTGGTCTTTAGAAAGGCTCCTTTTGCCCCTGCTGCTTCCTCTGTTTGGATCACCCGCTTCTCCTGGTTCTCACTTTGCTGTGAATTGGATCTCCCTGCCTTACTTTAAAGCTCCCCCTAATTCCCGGGCTAAGTGAGCCCCTATCCTCTCTAGAGCTCTCTATTTATATCTGTAACGCAGCTTTTACTATGTAGCTTCTCCTCCACTAGACTTTGAGGGGGCGTGTGGCCTCATCCATTAGTGCCAAGCTCAGAGGTCAGCACAGAGAAGGCCACTGAATAGTTAGTAAACTGACTCACCATTGAGATTGTGGGTCTGCTAATCAGAGAGAAATCTGTGCACTCCTAGGCGAAAATGCTGCAAACCCAGATGAGTGACGGGAAGCCAGGGGCCACTCCCGCTTGAGGAACGGTGGCGGTTAGCCACCAGGAGCACAACCTGGGCAGAACTGAGGAGACAGGTTTCAGTCAGGACTCTGTGGGACCCCTCTGTGCAGCAACCTCACGGCCCAGACAGGGAGGCGGTGAGAAGAGGGAACAGTGTCCAGGCTAGGATGTTGGAACCAGGGAGAGGATGAAGCCTGCTGGAGGGAGATCAGAGATGCAGCCTGCTTGATTAATTAGACAGAGGAGCTGACTCATGAGCAAAGATTGAAGTGCCCGAGGAGCTTAGGTAAAGGACTGACACAGGCAGATGATAGCAGCCTCCAACTATGTGAGACGGATAAACACCCTGGTGGAATTGCACAGCTTCATTAGGGAGGTGAAGAAAACGGGAGGGGTACTCAGGAAAGGGCATTGGAGGCTGACGAGGAACTCGAGAGGCGATTGTGGGCCGGGGGTGGTTCTGAACTGCTGGAACAGGAAGCACCATGGAAACACTACTGGGGAATGACTTTTTTATGGAACCCTCCTGCTTTTATCCTGCAGCACCTCACAGCTTGCCATGGCTGTTAGTCTGGGCTCTGAGAGGTGGCTGTAGAGGGAGTCTGCCTACCAGTCTGGGGGAGGCTGTCTGGAGAGGGATCTAGAGGAGAGCTATAAGAGAGGCACCAAGGAAGACGAAGAAACTCATTTCCCACCCTTCTTTTAGATACTCGTTATTGGCTGTTAGTCCAGTTTTGAAGCCTTCTTCTCTAAAGTCAGTTGGCTGCCAGCCCCTACTCATCTTTGGTAAAACCAGAGATACGTACTTCAAGGCCTTCTTTAGTTTCCCAGATATGTTGAGAACCCCCTCTTATTGAGGCGAGAGTCTAATTCATGTGGAAGCTGCCCTTCCTCACTGTAATGGTCCTGGGAAGAGCGAAAAGAAAGCAAGCATTTATTAGTGGATCATCTCTATACTTGACACCTTGCTAGAGACATGGATTCCGCAGGAGCAAGAAAAGGTCCTTGCTCTCTGAAAGTTTAGGTCCAGGGGTCAGGCGACACTTACTGGCAAAGCAGAATGGGCTCTATGTGTGAAAATGGGGCATTTCAGAGACAATTCTCTTTCTGCAAAATGAGACCCTGCCTGGTTCATCTCATCCTAGAGTCTGAAGGCTCAAGTCTAAAAACCGATGGCCAGTCCCTCCACAAGCACACACCAAGTTCTTAAAGCCAGCACAATAATGATGACTCGAGTAAGAGTTCTAACATGGTGGCATGAAAAGTTCTCAGAGGATTCGAGAGAGCTTTTCCCCTTGTAATTATGCATTCCTTTTATGGGTGGTATTATTTAGGTTGAAGTTACCATCGGCTGTTTAAGTAAAAGAAAGAAGCATGAAACGATAAACAACAGTACTGGTGCTATGTAGATATGGCACATATTGGACTGCAACTATGTGAAGTTTGCCAAGCTGTCCTGCAGTAGATGGCCCCTGGGAGTCAAGCATTGTCTCCTTCTTTTGAACTCCTCTGAAGTTTAATCACCCTCCAATGAGCTTGCTGCCCTGACCATTTCACTTTCTGAGTTATGCTGTCTTGGCTTCACAGAGAGAAAGAAATATGATGTACTTACTCATGTTCTAGGTCTGCGGTTCCACCAAACTGTACTTCCCACATCTGCAAGTCACCTCCTTACCCTCTTGCCTTTCAGTACCTTTCTGTCTCTAGAGCCAGCACTCACTATTGCTGTAGGAAGCTTTTTCCAAAGAATTGTGTCATCTCAGTAGAGTTCTTGGGGAAAGAAGAGCACTGAGATGTAGACACTAGGGGGCCAGTTAATCTAAGTCACAGATAGCTGAGTGACTCCCTTCCAAATACCAACTCATGACCAGTCCTTTTCAAATGTTATATATATAAAAAAACACATGCAGAGTACACGTTGCAGCTATCCAAGCTCATTCAGTTACAGCTGAAAAAGAAACTGAAGAAATATTGATCTTTTGAATATACTTTATCATTTCTAAATTCAGCTTGTGTTGAGTGATGGAACTATTATTGCAATTATATGAATTTTAGAAAAGCCAAGGTAACATGTGTCCAAAGAGACATTTGCACTATATTATCTTTGTTTTCGATCTTTGAGTATAGATAACCTCAGAATTCTTTCCATGGGAAAAAAAATGTCTTTGCTTTATACTTCACTGTACACTTTTTTTTCTGATATGCTTACATCAGTTTCTTGCCATAATAGATAATTTTCAATGATCATAATGAGTAATTGCACACTGTGATCTCTGATGCATTGTTTTATTTACAATTTGTCCAGCTGTAGGCATTCAGATGAAACTGGAATTTTTCCAAAGGAAGTTCTGGACTGCCAGCAGACAGGTAAGGTATAATCAGCATCTTGAAGCTTTAGCGACACTGTTATTATACAGGTGTTCACATTTCAGTACTTAGAGCCTAAAAGTGCCAGTTTTCCAGTGAATGCTTTTAATAGGAACTACTGGCTGCTCAGATTTCCATTCATTTTGCTGCAAAATAGAGGGCTGTCAGCATGTTAGACACCTCATGCTGGGCAAATCAAGGAATTTGCTTCTAGGAACAGTGTGATTTGTGAGATCAAGGTAATGACCTTTCAAAAGGAGTTTTTCTTTTAATATTGGGGCTGTGACTTTTCTCCTAATCTTGTTGCAATGCCTGGTTATTTATTTGTGCCTCTTTTGCAATTTAGAAGACCTTTAATGACTTGGTTTGTCAAAGTGTATCTGCCTTCTTTGACCAAAAGGCTTCTCTGGGTTATCCCATGTTGAAGAATCTGGAGGCATTCTTTCTCTTCTGTGCTCTTTATGTTAAGGAATTTCAGTGGTATTTGTTCAGTGATTTTGCAGAAATGGCAGCTGGTAAGTTGCCCCTGATTATGCAATTCTAAATGTGAGAAGTATATAGGCAAAGGAGATGATACCAGCATATCAAAGAGAAATATGTACTTCTATGTTTATTGAGCACTTTTCACAATAACTAGGGAATCAACCTAGAGGACCATTAGTGAATGAGTGGATAAGGAGATTGGATGCTTTATCATTTCATATATTAAGGTACTTTAGGAAACTGTCAGCTAAAAATACAGACATGTGTCCCAGTAACGGTTTTTCTTGCTTTTCTCCATGCAGTGTGCTGCTCTGGATGGCAAATGCTCCATCAGCTGTGACGATGAGGTAAGGTGGTCTCCAGGTCTTGTTTCTGGCCAAGGTGCTTAGCAACAGAGGCCACCATAAACAGAGCCGAGTCTGACACATTACTCTGGGACAGTATCCAAAAAGAAAACAAGATATTTGCTTTGTTTCTTCCCCCAACCCCCAATCACTAATCAAGTAATTTATTTGTAAGAGCTACAGAAGTATGCTTTAAATAGCTCATGGGCAGCACTGTTAGATATTTTAGATTTTATTTATGGACAATAATACATATGGCTACCATTTGAAGCTCACATTACAAGTCTCAAAGCTTGTACCCCATGCCTTATTTTTTTTCCATTTTTATAACCACCCAGTGAAATAGACAGGAATTATTGGCCTACTTTGCAGATAAGAAAACTGAAGATCAGAAAAGTTAAGCAATTTGGTTAATTTCATGTAATAAGTAAACTAAAAATCTGGAGTTTAAAACCGTGAAACTTGTAAGTATTTCAGTTAGCATAGTGCTTTTCTTCTAAAGCTCTTCTTCTCCTTCTCCCTCTTTTGGAAGGAGGCACTTGAATCCCACATATCAACAATGGCAGAAAAATATGCTCCTGCCCAAGCTGGTCTATCAGACTTACTTTTGTACAACACCCATTCCAGTTCATTGTCTGCCCCTGCTTGACAGCAAGCAGAACCCTGGTGGCTTTTCACTTACCTAAATGTTAGTCAATATATAAATTAACCTTTATAAGTAATCATATATTTATAGTCCTCCTGGTTACCACAAGGGTTTAATAAATCCTAACCAAACATAATTTCAACCTAGGAAATAAAGATTAGAAGTAGATTTTTAAATAAGTAGGCAAAAGAAAAACAAGCACATAAATATAAAAGACAGTCCAAGATGAAGTTAAAACACAAAATGCTTGTTCCCTCAAGGGTCTGGCTGCTGGTTTAAAAGAAAAATCATAATCATAATTAAATCATTGTGTGAGTCATAGCATCTAAAAAATAAGAATCCAATCAATCAAACTTTCAGTGGAAGCCCAACCTTTTTCTGATCATGAGATCAAAACTAATTTTCCCTTAGGAGAGAGAACACTGTGAAGTTTTATGGCCAACATCCTTTTAGTAAGTTCAGGGATAACTTTTCAAAATAGCCAAGTAGGCCAAAAGCCTCCCCTTGTCTTTGAAACTTTTCTTGTCCTATTGGAGTGCACGACTCAATTCCAGACTGATGTTAATCAACCAGCGTCCTGGGACTCTGTGTCAAGGTCTTCACTTGCACAGTGGCACTAATCCCAAATTTACAGTAAGAGAACTGAGGATGGTTGGTTGATTAGTCGGTTAGTTTGCTGGTGGGATGGATGATAGTTTGGGTAGCTGGTTTGTTGATTAATTGCCTGGTCCATTGGTTGTTTGCCTGAGAGGGTAGATGAATGTTCAAACAATTTGATGAATAAAAACACAGGTAGTAATCTTCCTACAACGCCTCTCGGCTCCATGGATCCTTGTATAAGAACAAATGGAAACAGATCCCCATTTAGAATTGGAAATATCCAGCATGTGTGTTTTCCAGTGACTGATTTCAAGGTGGGGTCACATTGTAGGTAAAGGTACAGAATATGGAGGAAGACTGACTAGCTTCCAATTGGGACTCTGACAATAATGAGCTCTGTGACTTCAGACAATTTTCTGAACCCCTCTGTACCTCAGTTTCCTTAATTATACAATGAGTATAAAAATAGCCTCCTCATACAGTGACGGTGAAGAATGAATGAGAAAAGACAAGAAACATGCGTGGCATGACTTCTGACAAATAGTAAGCATTCAGTAATGTTAGCTCTAAACCAAAAGAGTCTGAAGACGTCTGCCCTCCTACAGCGAGCCGCTGGGGTCTGAAACCTCACAGGACAATGGCACAGACAGTAGGGCACATTAAATGCCCTGCTAATGATCTCTTTTCAGCAGCCACTGAGAGGCACTTCATTTGAATTGCATTTAAAGTTTCATATGCCATAAAAAATTAAGCATTGAATTTGCCTTGATTTTTGAACTCAATCTGACACTCAAATGTCCCCAGCATTCACTTCAAAACTCTCACCCATTTTCTTCTTTGATTCTTATATTTTGGCACCAGGGAACCGGTTAAAATGGTTTTCAGTGGAAACGTCAGCCCTCCCTTCCCACCAAGAGCCATTTCCATTCTTTCAGCAGACTCTTTCCATGTGTCATTCTCCTTTCTTAACTTTTAATTAGGCTTGTGAGACTGTGTCCTTCCTCTCCCCCAGCTACCCTCAAATGAGCAGGTCCCCATTAAACACAGCTGTAGGGGCTCATTAAGTCCCGTACTTCTGGCTTTTCCACTGTAGCGAAGACCTGGCTCAACTTCTCCGTCTGATCAGTCACGTTTTGCCCTAGGTCCACTCCAGAACCCCCCTCCCCCATCAGTGCACTCCCTGGGCCTGGGCTCCATGGTAGAGTCACTATGGCGGGATGGCTCCAGATTCTGAGTCGTGTAACTTGGGCGCCTGAAGACTTCAAAGGAGGGTAAAGATCTCTGTTAGGGGCCATGAGACAACAGTTCCCATACTCACTCATTCCTTGCAGACGTATTTATTGAGCCCTTCTTGTGGGGCTGACTGACACAGGAGACTCCATGAGAAGCAGTCAGAACTTGTCCCTACCATTCTGGAGATTATGGGGTAGCAGGGAGACCCGTGTGTCTGATCACCTGTGATCCGTGCTGTAGAGTAGCTGATGTGTGCTGCTTAGGGAAGACTTCTCAGGGGAGGAACAGTTAACAGAAGGAGAGGGAGGTGGTATCGAAGGCAGTGCCTGAGGCACCAGAAGAGCTTTCTAGGCAAAAAACACCATTGCAAAAGTACTGAGGTGCCAAAGGGTCACTGATCAATGAAAACAGGTTTGGCATTCAAGACAGAAAGGAGAGACCAAGGCAAGGCCCAGCTCTGATCTCTGCCTGGCCCTGCTGTTAGCTCCGCAGTGTAGTTACTCTCTTGGCGCACTTGTCTGCTCATCCACCACTATCTTCTGTGGACAGCACCAGGATTCTGCATAGAGAGTGGAAGATGAGAAGATTGTCACCCACTGAGACATTTGGAGGAGGAGTAAAGAACCAAAAGCTTCATAATAAATTGGGTTCCACTCTTTCTTCTTCTGAAGAAACAGATGCATAGTATCTACTAATCTTTAAGACTTCTTGAGCCTTTGTAGGCATTTCCTCTGGTCCATGACAGACTCCTTGAATGATGACAGAGCCAGGAGCAGGACTACATCCAAGCATCTGGGTGTGTCCATATCGGGAAGCAACCTGCCCAGCCAGAGGGCAGAAGAGAGGGTCATTTGAATAGCTATGTAGCCAAGGACACAGGGCCTCCTACAGTACACATCCTTCCAAAATGACCCCTCTGCAATAAATTCTTTCAAAAAGACAGTATTTTATATAAGTGACCTATAATGAAAAGGTGCATCCAGTGATGGGCAGGAAGGATCACTCTGTTCCTGTCTTCATCACTTTCTTCATCCCTGAGACTCAGTACCTGGAACTCACTACTTACAGGAGAAAAGCTTTATTTTGGCTCAAGTTTCAATCCAAATTTGGTTGGCTCCGTAGAAGAAACAGGATGGCAGAGGGGCATGGTGAGGGAAAAGCTTGTCATGTCATAGAGGCCAAGAAGGAGAGAGAAAAGAGAAGAGCTGGGACGAGAGATACGCCCTTCCAGGTCACAGCCCCAGTGACTTACCTCATCCCAAGAGGCCCTACTCCTCACAGAAAGTCAGCTGTGACACCCCCCCAATGTAGTCCCTTTCCAAACACAGGAGGCTTCGGGGACCACTTTAGATCTAAATCATAGTAATTCCAGTATTGTTAGGGAAGAGATTGGGAAACCTAGAGAAAATGTCATGGGGAGTGGCATTTTTATGTTCTTGAGATGCAGAGACTCAGCCTTCACCCTTAGATGGAATAACCCAGTGCCCCCTCCATCCAAATGAAGACAGCACTCAGCACTGTACTGAGCTTTTGAGTTGTTTTGCCAATCAAAACAAAAGGTACCCCAAAACAAGAAGCAACAAAGCTCAGTCAGCTTGACCCTGCAGCAGTCGCTCCTTTTCAGAGACGCTGTCAAACTGTAGCATGAGGAAGTCTATAAAATGGCACTTAGTAGGTGGCCTGCTGCTTGCCGAGTGGATGTGATTGTTTGAGGCCTTGCTGTGAGCTGGGCACTGTCCTCAGCAGTCGGCGTGTACCCTCCCACTGACTCTTCACCATCATCCCATGGAAGAGTCATTGCTGTCTCCACCCTTCCCATCAGGAGGCAGAGTCAGAGTGTTCAAAGACTTGGCTCAGGGTCACAATGATAGCGCTTGTCAAAGTCTCTGATTTTAAAGCTAATATCTTAGCCCCAAGGTAATGTCTTCTTCCAGTTAACACCAGCAGTGACACAGGAATTTCTCACTGCCAGATACTTTTCTTTCCATCTGTCACTGCTCAATTCCCATGGCCCCAGTTTGGCTTTTAACCTTGGGTATCTGCCTTTGTGAACCTAAATCGAGTTTTGAGCAAGACTGAGGCATCAAACAGTTAATAGAAAGATTTCTTTTAATTAATTTCATTCTTCTTACTGCCTCCCTCTCCCCCAGCCCTCTTTGTCTGTACATTTTAAGAACAACCTCATTCCAAAACTTTTACCAGAGGTGGCAGTGAAATAGATGTTAACAGCATGTGCCAGAGCTTTGCAGCTCCTGCTTTCTCCCAGCCCTCCAGCCTGATAGCACACCCTGATGACAGGGGACTTGCCAGACACCTTCCAAGATGCTGGGCTGAGTTTGGGTGGAGATACTATAGTGAAGGAAAACTAGATCTATTTCCTCTCATAGCAGGCAGGCTAGGGGTGAGAATTGAATAGTATTGGTTGTAAATTACACAGGAGAAACACTTAGCCAGTGTGGATGCTGGCTAATTCTGTCCTCGTTGATCCATGCACCCAGCACTCTGCCCCCTAACACCACTGTCCTTCTCAGTAATCATTTAGTCCATGTGGTTGTTGACAAAGAAGTCTGTTTAGGAAGTCATCTGGTCACTAAATTTACGTTTCAGTGTTTACAGGTAGACAAAATAATATTGCCTGTAGTGAAAACTTAATGATTCCTTTCCAATTCCATGACCCGGGTCTGCATTCGTAACACAATGCCCTGCTTTTGACCTGACCTTCTCAGCGAGGTGTCAATCCCAATGTTGGTGGTACTTGTTTCTTGCTTAATATGTTGACCAAACCTTTTTATATTCAGCATCACCTTGAGATTCAAACTTAGACACAATTAAGTACAGTAAGCCCCCTTCTCTGCTGCCAGTTTCTAGAATCCTCCCAGAATGAAGGAAAGGTGAACATAAAAAGCGTTAACTAAAAGCATGATCCAAGAATGAAATGCCAGTGGGCACTCGGTGTAGAAGAAATAGATAGTCTTCCTCAGCCCACACCCAAAAAAGCATGCCCACTACGCTGGGGCACAAGAGAGGAAGTTGTAGGTGAGGCTGCTTGTCCTCCATGGGTCTAGTAGCCCTTCCTCTTCCCCATCACCATCTGTTGGGGAGGAGACTCATGTGACCAAAGTGAGTGAATCATTGTGATGGTTAATCTTGACTGTTAACTTTGCTTGAGAGGCATCCATGAAATGAGTAAGACACAATCTGATTGTGCTGGAGTGGGTCATGGACGTGTGCCTTCCGGGTCTATATCTGGCCCCTGGCCCCTTAGTCTGGCACTTTTCATGTGTTCTGCTTCCTGGCTTTGCCCTGCTATGCCTTCTGCCATGATGTTCCACCTTAGAACTAGCTGACAATGGACTGATACCTCTGAGCCCATGAACCAACATAAACTTCCCCTCTTTTAAGTTTTACTTGCGATATATTTTGTCCCAGCAACAGAAGGTATGTTTTAGACTCTAGACTATAATGGACGTTTTATTTTCTTCCATAGACTGTTCCTCAACAAATCCTGGCTACATACAGAAAATCCCTCGAAGCTATGTTGATTGTCTCTTGGCTTCAGATATCAGCTTAAGAATTGATGTTCACAGGGGTCCAAGAACCTAGAATTGGGGTTAATACTATTTGAGCAGTATGATCCAAATACCAGCCACCTTTGTTGCTTTGCTTTTTTCCAGTCTTAAGAACAATGCCTCCAGCATGTAGTGCATTAAATGGTCTGGCAGAATTTTATGCCATTTGTTGTAGTTTCTTATGGTAACATTTGACAGACAATATCTGTCCTTAGCTATCTGCAGGTTAAGGTTTTGCTTTTGTCCAACATGGAAAGTGCTCCAAGAGCAGATAGTACCCTGTTGACTTTTGAAAGGTAGAGGAGTTAAGAATGTAGAATGTGGGCCTTGTCACATGGCACTGGTTCCGGTCCCACTTACTTAACTGTGTGACCTTGGGGCAGATATCACTTCTGGGTCTCAATTTTCCCTCTGCCCAAGAAGATAATCCCTCATGGTATAAAAAGTGACCTTTGTGCTGTCCTCTTCCTCTTCTTCTCCCTCCTTTTCTTCTTCATGATAATCATATTTTAAGAAAAACTGCTTTATGTGACAGTTATCTGAGATTCTCCCAGGCTTGTCTCTCCTCTATTTTTATAGTCTGCTTTTCTAAGTCCTGGGTTGAAAGAGTCTTCACCCACATTCTAGTACTCACTCTATTCCTTCCAGCCCAGAAGAGAGAGGAGGAGACCGGCACATGTGCTAAAAGTTTCTTGATGGCTAGGCCAGCTTCCCTTCCACCAGTGCTGTCCATGGGAGGACACAGAAGTCCCTTATTCAAAAATTGAAGTCAAGCGAAGAACCAGATGTTTACAACTAATATCAAAAGCTTTCATTAAACTTTATTCTAAATAAAGTAGAAATTGTGAAAATATGCTTATTTAGCACATTTAGATTATAGTTGCAGCTGTACTTAAATTATCACACCAAGAAACAAATATATGGAGCTCGGGAGCTTGTTTCTAATAAAGTTATGAAACAGCCCAGTGTAGATCCTTTACATCTAATTTTCTAAGGGTGACCACAAAGAGAGTCAAATACTACTAGAGTTCTCATTTGTTTGCCCAGGGGTTTTTCCTGATGTCTTGCTTTTGAAATTGTTTTCTTTGGAAGCATTTCTCATATCTTATCGGTGGCAATGTTGTTTTTCTTTATGGGACTGCTACAACTGGTCAATTGTAACATGTTAGTTTCTCATTGCATGTTATTTTTTTTTTCCTTTATGTACCTTCTATTTCTGATCAGTCTTTTTGTTTTTTCCTTTGGTACTAGGGATTGAACTCATAACCTCACACCTGCCAGGCAGGTGCTTACACCACTGAGCTAAATCCCCAGCAGATTTATTTATTTATTTATTTATTTTTATTTCTGATCCATCTTAACATGCCAGTGGCTTCATGTGTGACTGTTCTGCATCATCCTTTTCATGGGTTTTGTGAAATCTTGCCTTCTTTCTTAAAGATTTTCAACTGATTTTCAGAATTGATTTACCTCGTACCTGTATTATATTGCCCCATATTTACAATATTAGACAAAAAGATATCGATCAAAGATGCATGTAACTTTAATAACAAAATGACTGATTGGTTGGGGATGTATAGGTAGAACTCATTTCGTAATTAGGAATTAAGATCACTATGAAGACATTTGACTTGCTGTGCAGCTGTGAGGAACTGGATAATCAATATGTAAAAATGAAGTCACTCCTGTACTTGTCTTTATTGAATAATACAATGCTCATTTCAGGAGTGTACATGTTTTGCTTTAGTGTCTATATATGCAAAATGAGCATCAAGATATTCAAATCAGCGAGGGTATGAATTTATCTAATAGAACCTACTGTAGCCTGTGTTAACACTCATTGGAATCCTAGTACAATCTAAGACATTGCTGTCTACAATAAATTTCTATAATGGTAAACATGCACAAAAGTCTAACCACTACACAGGGTAGATTTTCAACATTTGAAATATAATTTATACAGCACCTGAATTTTTAACCACCTCTCATTTTAATTAATATAAATCTACACAAAGCAGTGGCTACCATTATGAGCTCTATGAGATCATCTCAATGATTCTGAGGATGCAGAAAGTTTATTAAGATTCTGTTCAGTAGCAGCACAGCCAACTCGCATATAAAAATTCTAGCAGGGCTTTTAATTTTCTGCCAGTTCTGCATACTCAGTGTCTAGAAATAAAGGTCAGACCTTTTCAACCAACTCACTTCCGTCTTTTTGTGCCCAACCAAAAGTAACTGTGTGTATAGGCCAATACCTCAGAAAACACCAGCCCTGTGGTGGCCTGCCGTTAGGCGGAATTTAGCTCAGGGTAAAGATATGTTACAAATTAAATGTTGCAGTCGGTAGGTAAAGCTGCAATAAATAGAAACTGAGTTACATCAAGGACAGAATTAAGCCTTAAGTTTAAACTCCTCAGCGCTGTAATTAAAACTTAGCCTGTAGCAAATCATTCACTTGAGATTAAAGGAGTGGGGGGGGAAGCAGAGGTTTGGGTTTACCTTGCTTTCCACAATTTATAAGTCTGAGCTACCAAAAGCCAACAGCCCTGCCCCCATGTCCAGCTCCCAATTAAAAACACAGTTTGAAAACTTTTAAGAGGCCTGAGGGGCCCCTTTCACAGAAGGCTGCCCCTTCCTCCTGCCTCAGTCTATGAACAAATTAAAAAATATTACCTGGTCCCCTGATGGTCCCCGGAGCTGACACGGTGTTTTCATTAATACATCATTAGAGTAATGACATTGTGCTGGAGTTTTGCTTTGAAAACAGCCTGCGCTTCAGCCACCAAACGTATAGGCTCACTGGCCTCTGAACACTGTTCTGGGGAAATATTTAGATCCTATAAAGAAAAAAAAAAAAAAGCAAGGCAAACTGTAATGCACCATTATTTTAATGCATTCTTTTTACCCCAATCCGGGTTATTCCAGGCCTGTTTTATGTTCTGTTTTTGTTAGTTTTGCAGAGTCAACTCTTGGGTTTGCTGAGCTATGGCCTGGACTTACAGAGCCTGCAGGCGCTTGCAATTCCCTGAATTCAAGTCCCCTCCAGAAAACAGGGTTTCTCTCAGCTTAAAAGTACATCATTTTGTGTAAAAGCCGTCTGTGGACTGAAAACTGTGTTTGGTTTTGTTTTTAGACTGTGAACTGTTACCTCATAGACAATAATGGATTTATTCTGGTGTCTGAAGACTACACGCAGGTGAGTGAAAAAGGTTTGCCCACTCCCAATAAGGAGCTTAGAATGTGCTTGTGTCAAAGAGAACAATTACGGTGTTCATAGATCACTTGGAGACAGTGATCTATATATAAGAGGCAGGGGATTATAAGACCTTATTTCCATCTCCCGAAGAATGCCGCAGCCTACTTCTCAGCAGGCCCCAAAGAGTTCTTACCCCCTATGGGGTGGGCACTAAGGGGGCGGCAGAGACCAAGGTCTGTTCTCTTACTCATAAAATGTTCAGTTTGTAGCACTCTCTACCCGAGAATTGTCTATGCCGCATGAAGAATTTTTGCCCTCAATCGTGGAGGTGCCTTTAAGAACTTGGGCAACTTTAAGGAGATTTTTTTTCCCTTAAATAGTTTACCTATGTGCACATGTGTACACATAAACACACACGTACACACACACGTTCCTACATAGTCCTCATGGTTATTGTTTATGGCTTTCCTTCTGGTTTTCACTGCTTAAAAGTCAGTCATCTAAGTCTAAAGGTTCACTTGAGCTCTTCACATCTAGGTGCAAGGGCCCAAAGATAGACAAAAATAATCTTTATTTAATCGAGCTATGTGTAGCATGCAAGTTGGAGGGAGAGAGAGAGAAAGCAAGCCGAGTTGGAGCACAGAAATATCCACTGTATTTAGAAATCCAAAGGAGAGTTAAAGTCAATAGTATTACAATGAAAAGACAGATTTTCCTAGTCAGATTTTCTACATTCAAACTTTTCTTGCAAGTAGAAATTCTATTAGCATATTAAATAAAGTAAAATATGGAAAAGCTTAGCACTACAGTTTTATAAGTAATATTAGCAGGAGAAACAGGTTGTTTCTGGTGCTGGTGCTCTTTCTTGGCTGGTTCGGGGATGATCAGTGTCACTGAACATATGTGGGCCTCTGGAAAGTCTCTGGGAAGTGAGGATGGTTGATTGTATATAAGCCTAATGTTGAAGGATGCTAATATTCTATAATGAACCCCCTTCTAATTCATTTAAAATTTTTTTAGGATTCAATTAAAATTTTTTAGGATTTTTTAGGATAGGTCCAATAATGCTTAATAAATTGACCTCAAGTGTGACTCTTTAGGATCTGTGCTTAATGGTTTGTTCATTTATAAACACTGAACGTAAGTGGCTACTGGGCAACGGGTAGGTATTAGGATGCGTGATCCCACGAAACAGTTCTGGCCGCAAAGCAGCAACAGAGTTCATCCACCTAGGGCTGTGGTGGCGAACCTACGGCACGCATGCTACAGCCAGATATTTATTATTGTTGAAAGCTCTTAAAGGTTCGCCATCACTGACCTAGAGTAATGTGCCCATTTGGCTGGGGGAGACACTGAGATATTTGAGAATCTCTTGAGTGAGTACCCACATTCATCTCTTGGGAGAAGGAGTTCTGTACTTGTGCCATTGCTATGCAAGGCTGAGAGAGGAGCCTGACCTCAGGGCATGGAAAAAACAGAATGGGTGTCTTCCAGTGGTGAGTCCTGGACTTACCAATAAACCATTGAAATAGGAACTCACCTCTGCAAGGGAGCCACAGCCTCTGTAGACTCCGTGCTATGTCTAACCCCAGAATAGGCCTGCAGCATTACCCAAGAGCCTGCCATCCTGCTCAGCCTGGGCTTGTTTGATGTTGTCTGGCTTCCTGCACCCCAATTAGGATAATTCTTTTCTATCTAACAACCAGTTCCACTGACACTGGCATATTTACACACACAAAATAAAAATGTCTGTCTTGCTCCTGGACGCAGCACATGCCCATGGTTTGCAAAGGTTTCCAAGTTCCCCTCCATTGAAAAAGGAAGTGCTTGATACTGTCAGAGAAATGTTGCTTCCTCCTTCTTCTTCTCTTTCCTGACTTTTTACTGAAGTCTTGCTGGCCTGGAAAACTCAGCAGTGTGGTTGAAATCACTCAGTTTGATGAAGTGGAATTGGGATTTAGTTAATATAATGCCTAAGGAATATATTTGATTTGGCCTCTTGTCACATCCTCTGCCCACATATGTAGAAGCTATAAATCCTCAAAGCTTGCGCAGTAAAGATGAAGGCTGCCTACCACTCTACTCTGGCTCATTTCAGCGTGTTGGCAGAAAAAAGCTATTGCCAGAAGCTTCATTTCTCTGCAGGTCATAACACTTTCCTATGGATCCCTCCATCATAATAGTCCCAGAGGTCTGGACAATGTGCATCCTTCATTCCAAACTTTAAACTTTGTTCATCATTTGTAAATATCAACCAGCAGTAAGGGTTAGACTTGCAGGAGCTTCGGCTTTGTGATGATTTAGAGATAGCCCCGATGTAGAGCTAGATCATTAGAAATCTGATTGGCCATTCTGTCTGCCCAAGGGTCCAGACAGACTTATTCCCAGTCAACATACAACAGTCTATGGACAAAATGGGAATGTTCCTCAGAAAGTGATTTTGAGAAAGGACAGATTCTCACTTGCAGAAAATTTATAGGGCTGAGAAAGAAAAACTGCTTGTATTTTCCTAAACAGGACATTCAGGAATTATAAAAAAATTTTGTTATTAGTATTTAGGAAGCCCTTTCATAATCTCATACTCTCTATATGGAGTAGCATTTTAATCGCAAGGGATTATGTACAGATTAATGCTTTCTTCATCCAAGGGTAATGGTGTGCGTGTGTGATGTGTATATGTGTGTGCTTGTGTGCATGCGTGTCGTAATGTCTGCATTCAGCACATGCTGTGCACCCTCCCCCAGCCTGTGTATTGTGGAAACGTTCACATCTGCTCACTGATTTGCTTTGCAACCCTGGAGCTGATCACTACAACTTTTACCCCTTCTATGTAACAGTAGCCATAATGATCTACTTTTGGCTCCTGTGAGTTCCAGGACACTGACTGTATCTGTTTTCATTTCTTCTTTGCTGTTTGGATTCATTATTCATCCACACTTCCTCACATACCTACTTTTCTTCCTCACAGACTGGAGACTTTTTTGGTGAAATCGAGGGAGCTGTGATGAACAAATTGTTAACAATGGGCTCCTTTAAAAGGTAAGAATCTCATAGTCCTCTGAGGCCCCTGAAAAAGTTTACCTAAATAAAATAAAGCAAACCAAGGTCAAAACAAGCCCAGACTTGACCCCATAGCTGGTTTCTACTTGTGTTCATGCTTCGGAAGATCTCCCTGTAATACGATGCTCGCCTGCCCATGAGTGTTAAAAAGTCTTAGAAACTCAGCTCACACTGAGTTTCCTTTTCCCCCAGCAGGGAATTTATTGGAGGCAAATACTGAAGTATGAGTCTGCACCATTAGATGACTCTATCAGGCCTAAGCAATTCGCTGTAAAGAATAAAAACTTTTTTTATCTGGTTAGAAAAGAATTATTTTGCCTCACTGACAAACCAGGGAAGTTGCCTAGGAATCTGGCACTCAGGGTGGAAGGTAATACGTAGAGACTTATTGATACAATTTTAGAAAATCAAGAGAAATCTCTCAAAACCTGCTTCTGATGGAGGTAAATTTGAGACCATTGCTGGAAGAAAAGCAGGGGGAACTACTCACCTGGCTGTGAGAGCTATCCTGGATCCTATGTAAGGGGACAGGAAGCTGTGGGGACAGCTTTCTCCTGGCTCCCTGTCCTCATGGGCAGGCCAGACTTGCTCTTGGAGACACCAGAATCTATGCAAAAGCTGTCACCCTGAGATCACAGTGTGAGAAGGTCTCTGGGAAGACCAGTGCTGTCCCCTGCCCTTGACCTTCCAGGCAGCACCGCCTCTGAAGTAGAATTTTAACCTGCATATTTGCTGCTGCTGAGAGTGTAGTAACAGGAAGTGTAAGAGTGGGCTTCCAGCACCTGTGATGTGACAGCCATTGCCCATCCTTGTGGGGAACAGAGAAGGGGGTGTGCACACAGGCCCTGGTGTACCACTCCCCAGCAGCTGCGTGGCTGTGAAGTGTTCACCCCAGAAATCAGACTTTAAACCAGTCAACAAGACCAACAGTGCTGTGCTGAAAGCAAGGAATTCAAAAATGATGACCCAATTTTGAAAGACCACAGCTCATTTGTACCAGAAGGGAGGGGGAAGAGTGATGATACAAGAAACTGGCAGGAGTCCAGCACTTCTGCCCTCTCTGACACACTTGCCTGCTCTCAAGCTGCCTGGAGCACGTGTATTCCGCTCCTGCCTGACTCTCTCCGAACAACTCAAGCACGGTGTTCTTCTTTGCCAGGAGTTATCATCTTCCTGCCTGAAAAATCTGCTTGGCCCTGGCATTGGGCTGCCGTGGCGTTTTCCACAACTTCGAGCTTTCCGTGGCAGTTGCTGGACTGTCTGCCATCCAGGGCTTGCACTGATGGTTCCTATCTTTGCGTGGATGTATACATTTACATCATGTTAACTTGTTTTCGACTAGGTAGGGGGAAGAGACAAAGGATGAAGAATAACCTCACATGTGTTTCTCATTTGAAAGTATATTTTTCAACTCTTTTAACAAATCCATTTTCCCCCTTTTCCTCATGGATATTCCTTTCAAACTGGATGGTGGGAGAAAAAGAAAGGTTATATTAGAATTTCAAACTACTCATCTCTCCTTAATGTGAGTGAAGTATGGTTGGCATGAATCTAGAACTTTCTTTTATTGCAAGACTAGCCAACATATTTGAGAAAAAGGAAGGGCTAGGGGCTTCACTCAGTTATCACAATGACTGCTATCATGTGGGAGCTGGTTGATGAATATCCTGGGCCTCTTTGAGGGTCCCTTTTACTGGGGCTAACAAAGCAGTGAGTTTGGGGGTCAGACAGACTGACGTCAAATCCAGGCTCTGACATTTACTAGCTGCAAGACTTGCAATAAGTCAAATTATGTCTCCAAATTTTGGTTCTTACATGAAAATAGAAGGTGATAATTCCTTGCAAGGGTTGCTGTCAGAGGTAATGATGTAAGAATAAGCATAAAATTCTTCACACAGTGCCTGGCATATATTAAGGGCTCAATAATTGTTAGCTGCTGCACTGATATTTGTTGGTGTGGCTCGTTCCTCAGTCTTGGCTTTACTTTCTTCCTGGCACCAGGTGCTGCTTCTGCTACCTTTATATACCCATGATACCAGATGCTAGGTCTCTTTTGCCAGAGTACCATATTCCTTGAAATCAGACACAGTGTCTTTCTAATAGGCAGTTCTTCTTGAGTGCATAAGGTCAATAGTCCTTCCATTCAGTGAAGATGTGCATTTCAGAAACATCTAGAGAGATGGTCTTATTCTCTTTGAATTTGGTTTTTTGAAAAACCAAGCTCAAAAAGGATAAGACTATCTTTCTCTGTCTACCTCGCCACTGTCTTTCCCCCCGTTCTGTCTCCCTCACTGCCATTTTGGGGAAGTGAGGTGATGTTGGCCTGCACGTGGCAGGGGACCTTTTCTTTGACTGTTCTGGTCACTTCCCTGATGATCTGATGACTGTTCTGCCAGGCAGATGGAAAGGAGGGAAAGGATATATACTTTGAGTCTGTGGCATCTCTTGGAAAGAAAGCTACTGATTCCTGTGAACAAGGAAATAGCTCAAGAGAATTCTGATAAAGTCTTGCAACATTATGTGAAGTTATCCTGGGGAGCAAAATTGCTCACCCTGGGTCACTTAGCTGACCTGACTCTGTCTACCCCACTTACCTATGACTTAGTACCAAGGGTCAAAACAACACCAGAAGCTTTGGCAGTGTGAAAAGAACAACCCTACTGCCCTTCCTGAGCACCCGCCACACAGTCTGATCTGCTCTCTAGATGGATCTTACCTCTTACAGGCCTCCTGACAACTCCATGGGACAGGTATAAGCAGTCCAGTTGTGTGTAATATTAATGTCTGGGGCCCTTACTTGAAAAGTTTCAAGAATTCTAAGGTCCTGACAGTGGAATATTAAACCCAGCACTACCCACTTTTTCAGAACTGGGCAGTGAACCCAGGGTCTTCACAATCAACTGCTTCCCTAGCCTTGTCTTGTCTTGTCTTTTCTCTTTCGAGACATAGTTTCAGTAAGTTGCTCAAACTGGGCTCAAACTTGCTATCCTACTGTTGCAGCCACCCCAATTTCCGAAATTGCAGGCTTGTATGGCTATTTCCGCCTCAGCCCTTCTAAGTGCTGGGTTGTGTGATGATGTGTGTTGCACAGCCATGAGGCAAGCCATGGATTAGAATACTCCATCAACACACCCCCTTCACAGATGGAAATACTGAGGCTTAAAAAGATTAAGAACTTACCCTAAGTCTCTGCTCAGAACTGGATTCCTAGATCCCCAGTCTGAACCCAGAGATAATTTTCTGGCTCTTGCCCTTCCTGCTCCCCCGTACAAACCTGCATGGGAGACTCCCCAAGCCATCCTGAGAGGTGATGCTTAGCTGTTGACTCAGCAGGGTTTCATCTGCATGAGCAGCATCTCTCGGGTAGGAGGCCAGCGAAGAGATAAGATTGCCCAGATTGCTTTTAGTGGAAGTTGTCACATCCTTCAGCCAAGCCCAGGTCCTCAGGCCTCACTTGTTTTCCTCGTGTGACACCACGTGCCTGGTCAGTATTTTATGTTTCAATCAAAGAACATCAAATATTTCTCCATTCTTATCCCTGAAACTGAGTGGACTGTCTGAGTCGTGGCTTTTTCGGGAGTTTTACTTCTGGATGCTTTCCTTTCTCATTCATGTTCATGACTTGGGAAAGGCCTGTCTTCATTTTCCTCAGAGTTCACTATGATATGGGCTGTGACACTCTCCCTCTTGGAACTACTAAGAGAATAATGTAGTTTCAAAATCCTTTTGTTACAATTATTTATTCCCCCTTTGTTTTCTTCTTCCCTCCAGGGATGCGCGTTCAGTGTTGTCAAATATCCAGGAAAAAGTGGGAAAAAAATGTATAGCCAGTCATAGGAAGGTGTCCAAAGTTCCTGATGGGACCTCTGTGACACTCTGATTTTGAAATATGCCCAAATTTGAAACTGCGTGTCTTGGGACAGCTTCCTTGGCCTCTCTGGGCCTAAGTTACCTCACTAAAACAGGGACCTTGGTGAATTTCCTGAGAATTAGCTAAATAAGATATGTGAAAATGCTTTCCAAACTGGAAAACCGTGCAAACAGGAGGGAAGTTTGTTCTTGACTAAGAGTTCCAAATGTCTAAGATCTTTTTGTTCATTATTTTTCCTGCTTTGTTTTGTCACTGATGACTCCCAAAAGCTGATCCTGCACCACAGTTATCTCGGTGAACCTATGGGCGTGGACATCGTTGTGAATTAACATCTCGGGGGGAGGGCAGTTGAAACACACCTATCCTCTAGCTTCACCCCAAGACACGCAGCTGACATTGGCATGAGAAATTGGCGCTGGTACTCTTTATCAGCATCTATACGATGCTTATGTACAGTTGGGGTCAAGGAATATGAAGTTGCAAGCTCCTGAGTTCCAGTCTGGCTGCTGGCTGCTTAGGAGCTGCGTGGTTTTTTGGCAACTTGAAGCCACTACAATTTTTTCTGTAGCAAAATTGGACTACGAAAGTATTCATCTACCTACAAGTAAGGGTTAAATGGGTAATTGAAGTGTTCCAAGCTTGAGGGTACACACACGTTACAGTCTGCCCTCCCCAGCTTGGAGGCTGAGCCTCCTGTCCGCACATCTTTGCTTGGGACCATAGAGAACCCTTGCAGTGCACATCGAGCTGGCACTGTGGATCATAGCACCACACTGTTGACAATGCTATGATCCAGAACTTCTACCCCTTCTGTTTCCTGCACTTACAGACTTTCAAGCAAGCAAACAAAAAAGTCTGAACAGATTTTTTCCCTAGACAGAGGAACCCCCAGCCTGTCTATGGGGTCTACTTCTTAGCTTATCTTCCAGCATCTGCATCCATTCCTTAGGGAGTGATGGTGGGAAGCTGCCTTTTGTGCTTGATGGTTGCTCTTTCTCTGGCACCACGAGTACTAGAACAATACGACAAGGATATGAACATCAAGAACAAAACACAGTTCCTTTCAGAAAGGGCATCCAGCTATAGCAAAACACTCAGCAGACTGCTGGGCAAACTGAGCCTTTAGCTTCTTCCCAAATCATCTCTTTCCTTTCTCCCCAAGAGTGACAGCTCACCAGAATTCCATGGAGTAGGACCCTTGCTTAGATATGAAGTGCCAATTGTTAGATAAGGGGGAACAAGTATGACTTTTAGGACATGTGAGCCAGGGATCATTGAAATGAATTCAATGCAAGCCCCAAGAAAAGATCAACAGCCTGCAAAAAAACAGGTAAAGGAATAAATCTTCACTGAAGGATGAAAGAGGGCTGTTACTTTTATTGAATACCATGATCTTGTGATTTGCCCTGAGATTTTACTTTTACCAAATGTTTGTGTGGTTTCTAGGAAAGGCCAGATGGTCTTCCTTTCTATATCTTTTGATATATTTGGTTCTTTCTATATCTAATTATGTTCGAAGACAGGGAGGCCAGTTGAACATACCTGGCCTTTGGATTGTAGGGAAATAGACTGTTCAATAATAATTTGCTTTTGCTTTTTGCTTTGGATATACCAACAGTGCCTATCTCTCTTGGCCATTCTCTGTCTCTGTCTGTCTCTGTCTCTGTCTCTGTCTTTGTCTCTCTCTCGTTGTCCGTATGTGTTTTATGTGGAGTTTTGTTTTTTGATTTGGGTTTTTTTGTTGTTGTTGTGTTTACTGCAACATGCTTGGGCTTTTTTCACCCCTGCGAGTACATTCATATTTTTCTTATGACACTTGATATGTGTCTTGGTCATTCCACCCCACATGATTGATCTGTGTAGACTCTGCTGTGGTAGAACCTTCTACTGTTTAAATCGCCTTTCTTAATGGTGACACATCCAGACTGAATCAAGACCTAGACTATTTCTACCCTTGTGAATGCGGTGGGACAGGGAGTTCTCCCAACTTTGGAAAGCAAACTCCATTTCAGCACATGGCCTGGCCCTGTTGACCAGCGCGTGTTAAAGCAGAAGTCGGTTATGTTTAGATGGCTGCTCTCTTTCATGCCACTGTCCCGCTGAAGCCTGCTGTAGTGAATACTATGGCTTGTTGGCTTCCAGCAACTTGACCATTTCTGCCCCAGTGTGCTTTGTCAGAGGTGGCATTGAAGAGAAGAGAGAGGCAACATGGCTTAGACAAGTGCGCTTCAGGGACACACTTCCTGGAATGCAGAAGCATGGAGATTTCAGTGGGCCTGGACTGTTCTGTGAAATTTTAAAGCTACTACTTGAGAACCCTGATTATAGCTCTCATCTTTGCCATGATGGCAGCCCATCTCTTTTATTAAAAATTAACTGAGGCAAGGCATTATTCCAAGCAGTTATTTTTCATTGCCTTAATTACCCCCATGGAAATTTCAGGAACTACTATCGTTATTTCCATTTGACAAGAACCAAAGTGAGAGCTCCAAGCATTTCGATAACTTTTCAAGTCTACCTACAAAAATGAGTCAGGGAGACAGAATTTGAATTCATGGCTCTCAGATTCCAGAGTGCATCCGCCCAATCACCACTGTCCTGTCTCCATAGTTAGAGCAGACTAAATATTTTCTAAAAAGATAATTTTATACATTCATGTTTGTTCTTCCTCAAGGGAGAGTCAAAGAAAGTCTTAAAGTCAATCTTGGTAACCAGTAGATCAGTTAGGAATTGGTTCTGTTACAAATAATAGAAAAATCCTAAATCACAAGGGATTAAAGAACATAGGGGTCTTTTTCTTATGCGAAGGAAGTTTGCAAATACTAATTTGGGAGACTCATATTTCATCATAGACCCAAGACCACAAATTTTGTCTTAACTTTCTGCAGGGTGGCTTTTAAACTCAATTACTTAATGGTCCTATGTAGCTGCCAGGTGCAGCTGTCATATGCAACTCTGAGCAGAAGTAGAATTCAAGGAGATCTATAGTGCCTAAAAGGCCAGATATTTTCTTTACTAAAAGTTATTTTAATTTATAAATGTATTAAGCAGCCTCTCATACAGAACACTTCTGCTTAATCAAATTGGTTTATCTCATTACAAAGGAACTTGGGAAATGTACATATTGAAAAGCCAGAGTTCAGCTTCCCAGTGGAGAGACTAGACAGTGGGAGACTACCCTTAATCTCCATCTTATCGAGCGTGTCCTAGTTTATTTCAAAACATACAAGTCCTCTAGCTTCCTGTGGTATCCACTCCAGAAATCCTCAAGAGATAGGACTGTGTTCACAGCGCCTAGTCTCTCCCCTGCCCAAGCCTAAGGCAGTCCAACCACGAATGGTCATAGCCACCATCTAACTCCCTCGACTGTGTACCTGCCTGACCCCCGACAAGGAAAGCAGGAGTATTCAGTGCTACTCCTGGAGTTTTTCTACTTCTGATAGTGACACCAGCACTCCACAGGTACTGGCGTTCACAGACCCCCAGTGATGTGTCTGTATGGCACTAAGCACCGTGCAAGCAGTATTTTGATGCAGTTGTCACAAAACATACAGGTGGTTTCGTGAACAAATGGAGACCAAGGAGGCACCAAAGTATCCCAGTTTATAGTCTCAAATGGGTCTTCTACTAACTTATTCCTAAAGCAGAATTCAGCTATTTCCTTCTATTGCCTACTCAAAGACACAAAGGAAATTTTATGTTTTCTATGTGGGATACATTGTAACTCCATTTTCCCCTGCAGTTGAATGAACAAAGCTGATTTTCCCGGAAGGCCCAGGTGAATGGGCAGACGAGTGAGCCGCTAGGTGTACTTACTAGCCACCCATGACTTTGTTCCACATCAAAACAAATGTGGCTGGGAGCGCAGTGCTCCCCTCTGAGTGGAGACAGGGCCTGCCGAGAAGCTGGGAGCTCTGAACTGAACTCTCAGGGGCACCTTTTTTCAGAGAACTTTCTTGGCTCTGGGGCACTCGTGCTTATTATATCTGATCTGCTCTGCAGATGATAGGAAGCTGTTAGTCACTGAGGTTTGCAGGTGGCACCTACTATTTAATAAATCAAAGAAGCGCCTCTAAATATGACCGGACTGGGGAACATTCCTAGTGAAATGAGTGCAATTCTTGCTTGCAGGGCGTTTACAGTCAAACAGGGCAATAAACCAACTCACAGCGAAATGAAGGGGTTGCTTTGCTCATATTACCCTTCCTTGAGGGACTTAAAAAATAAGTTGCACAGGGTCTTAAATCTGGACCAGTGAAATCTTGGGAAGAAGAGGTGATGCTCAGGCATCAGCATATACAAAAAAAAAAAAAAGCCTTTTGAAGTTCACCAGGTGATTCTAAAGGGTGGCCAGGATTGACAATCATTGTGTTAAGCAAACACCAATTTGTATGTTCACAGGTGTCTTTAGGAATTAAGATTAAGTTTACATCATGTTTTACAGATCCTTCTGATATGGCCCCATCTTCATGAGATCCTTAAGGGGCAAGATACCCTTTGGAAATCAGTGTTTGAAAAGCAGTTGAAATGTGCAGCTTTAAAGTATAAGAAAGGGCCAGGACTACAGTGGTAAAGCGTGTGCCTAGCATACGCAAGGCCCTAAGTTGGATTCTCCCAGAAAACATTAACAACTGAAGTATGAGAGACCTGGATTGATAATTCCCCTGCCATGCTTACTAGTGTGGTAGTGCCCTTGGACCATGACTTCCCCTTTCAAACCCTAAACTTCCTGTCCTACTAAATGTACCCATGTCGCTGACCTCAGAGATAATACCAACATTTCTGGCAGAAAATGATGATTTCTTATGGGTATTACCCTTATTGCCTGAGCTGTGAATGAGATCATTGCCTGCATTAGCATTCACATTAGCGTTGACAGCAAAAGGTGTTGATGCGGTGCTGCTGCTCTGGTCTGATCTGTGCGAAGTGAGTGAAGTCTCTCTGGTTCTCGTTCGGTGTTCTGCAGAGGACCCTGCGCACTGGGCTGCTGAGCAGCGCAGCCACCTGCTAATGATGGGTGTTCATTATTTAAATTGGCTTTTAGTGATCGCTCGTGAAAAGTTTCAAAGGCTGGGAGGCTGGGGGGTGAAAATTCAGTTGCGTGCGAGGTGTCGTGCCACGCTCATCTGTGGGCACCGCGCTATGTCAGGGAGAAGTTGCTGTGGAACGGGGGCTCATGCAAGTAGGAAGAAAGCTGATGCAAGCAGGAGCGAAGGGCGCTGCTGTTCACAATCATAGCAACAGCTGAGCGGTCTGCAGGCCTGGCTTTCTGAGATGTAAGTATGAGTTAGGACTTCCCATGGCGACACTCCCTTTGTTGAGAATTTCCGATATTCCTGCTCTGTGCCCTTGCACTTGCAAGGTAAAGCTGCCCCCAGAGAACATATTTTATAGCTCAACAAAGAATGCATATTTCTAAATGCAATCTTAGTCATTTTGCTTCCCAGGATTCAGAATTGCTTAATTATGTCCCAAGATGGGTCTTTATGTCAAATGCTTCCCTTGTTCTGCTTCTGGAGATATATTTGTAGCCAGTGAGCTTATTTAATGAGTTATTGCAGGTAAATTATCTGACCTCGTGGCAAATAGTAGGTGTTTAGTAAATGTTGATTGCTATCAACCACCATGGGAAACCAGCGTAAATAAACCAAGCTTACAACTTTAAAATTCAACCTGATAATTCTTAGGGGGGAAAAAAATCTTTTTTTTTTTTTTTTTTTCAATTTTAGTTGTGGTTTTTGTCTAGCTGGAAAATAATGGTATCAGCAAAATAAGTATGCACAAGTCTTAATGCCACGGGCCTGACACTGGAGGTTTTACCCAGCACAGGGCCGTAGGGTGATCTAGAGGCTTTGTTTGTGTTGTTTTGCGTGGCTGCTTCAGGGACCATATTTGCCTTCTGTCAAAATGTCAGAGATCCATCTGGGGAGAACAGCGATGCTAATGATAAGGTCTCTGGGCTGTAGGCCCGACCACTGCTGTAGAGGCCTGCTGGTGATGTCATGGGGATTAAGGCATGTTATCTGTAATGGAATAAATTCCTGCTGTTGAGTCTCGGCCTGAACACGATTCTCAGGGCTTATTTTAGAGCCGAATGAAAGCAGGCAATTATCGTGTTCCTTAACTATAATCAGCTGAACAGGATACAGGTAGCCACAAAATGGAGTTATTTAAAACAGTAACAGAATCACTTCAAAAAGGGTAATAATCTGGAAGACTCTCTTTCTGCACCATCTAGTTAGAGCTGTCTACTTGTGGAAAAGACAGGGAAGGCTTGCTTTGTAACCTTCTCAGTGGCGATAGTATCGGAAAGTCTTCTCTGAAAAATAAGAGAAAGAGGCTCCGACCTAAGTACTACTCCCAAGGAATTTAGTTTGGGCCCAGCATGCAGGCTTGAGTTTTGGAAATGATCCGGGGAGAATCCTTAGGTGCTTGCCATCTGTCAGCCTGGGTGGTTTCCATGGCAAGGAACACTACAACCTAGCTAGCCAGTCTTGTGAGCCAGTCGATCCATCCTGGCCAGTAGACTTCTAGATGCTTCCTTGGCTTGAGCCCCAAACTGACTAGATGTTGGTTGTTATGAGACCTTACCTTAGCAGCATTTCCTGTGAAATTCCAGTAAGACCCTGGAATGGGACACAAGTCTGAATTCTAAGCATTTCTGAGACTCTTTCAGGCCCTGCTTTGAAACAAAAACTGAACTGAGATGAATTCAGCTCCCCCTGCCCACCTTAGTGACTATGGTTACCAGGATTAACTGGATAAACTTGGGCACATTATTTGGGTGGCTAAGATTTGGTTTACCCCTCTGGAAAATGAGGATGGTTAGAATATATCGTGTAAGGATGTGCTTAGAAGAATGTCTTGCTTACAGTTGTTTCGTAGACTTCAGTAGGCCTCAGCCGTAATTGTCGCAGTCTTTGGCTAGGAGCCCAGAGACAGAAGTTCTTGTGGCATCACCTAATAACCACTCACAGCTTCTGACTGCCTTGTACTGCAGTAACAAGCATGAATTTCACTCTACATTTCATGTACCAAATGAGCTGAGGAAATGAGAGCTGTCCATCTTCCAGCCAGCTGGGTAAAACCTGGATTAGTTCCCATTGCATTAAACACCATGTCATTAATTAATAGCAGTAATGAACACTGTACTAATGATAATAACAGCAGCTGCAGCCCTGCCTTCTGTTAAATACCAGGCACTGTGCTAACTGCAATATGAAGACGATTTCCTTAATCCTCATGACACCATCTAGGGTAGCTAGTATTCCGGGCATTTCACAAATAGGTAACTCACTCACCAAGAGAGTTGGGGAAAAAATTGTATATATGAACAAGTGAAGATTTGAGTCCAGGTTTTAAATTCAAAGTTTTTAACCATTGTGTCACACTGCTGTCCTTTGGACCATTGGAAATAGGGCAGGCTTTAAGACCCCAAACTCTAACAAAGAGTGAAATCAGGCTTTCTATCATAAACATCTCAACAAGACAAGAACACTTGATGGCATATTTCTGTGTACTTCCATACACCTGATTATTTAGATCTCAGATCGTCTCTGAGTCATTTGACAAGTGAGAAAATGAAACCTCAAAAAAAAAAAAAAAAAGCAGCTGAAGCTTATACCCTGTATATATATATATCAGATCCACTTTCTAAAATTGAGAGCCTCCCTCATCCATAACAGCAACGCTCTAAGCACAGGTTAATCTTCTTAACCTCGAGCTCCTGTCAGTGAACTCTGGCGCAGGTGTATCTGTAGAGGCGGTAGAAAGAGGAGAAGCCAATACCAATTCCACGAAAGCCTACGCTGCTTTATGGGGTCACATGGAGAAGTCTCCTGGGCAATGCTGAGTACAGTGACAGCCTGGGCCAGGCACGGATCCTTTCGAGTTGTCTGTTGTGTCTGCAGTTGCCTATCTGAGCAAGTAGAGTAGTGTCACAGCTGTGTCACTGGTGAGCATTTCCATGACACATTTGCGTAGCGGTGTCCCCACATCTAATTTTTGATCAGTTCACAGTTTTTGTTTCTGTTTTCATAAGCAAAGCTTCTTGCTTTTGTCAGCATCAGGAAAAAAGCAAGGGGTCAAGGAAGACTTATTTTGATTAAGGAAGGCTTTGGGGATTGGATAGGAGATTGTATGACCACTGGGGTTGGACTTTGATGCCCAAGGAATGCTGTGTCCTGCTGGGTTAGGAGCTGGCTTCCACTTGGTCAAACATGGCTAGTTTTCTATGTGGCACCCATAGGTGGTCTGTGTTTCACCTGTGTCATCTTATCTTCCAGACAGGAACACTTTCACCTCACATTTTGCAGTCACCCTCTTTGGTCTCAGTTCTGTCACCATTTATCCACGATGTGTGCAACTAGGCAATCACTCATGCATTCAGTCTTTGAAAACTGAATCCCTTTGCCATACAGAGTACCTTGCTAGATGCTAAGAGTAAGTGTAAGACAAATTTGACGCATCTTCTCACAGGGAGCTTTTATTTTAGGGTCCTTTCCTAGCACAGCAATAAGGTCACTCAGCATTGAGCACTGGGCTCTTCTAGAAAGGAATTCCTGTGGGAAGATTCCATGCAGACATTTAGAAGTACTTAAATTAAACTATTTAAAATTTTGTTTGGCAGCTTCTACATAAATCAGGGTGATCTTTAGGTTTCCTTGCTATGGGCTGAAGGGGACGGTACGAGGGGAGCTGAAAGGTGGAGGTGGGCAGGTGGGCTGGAGGTCTCCTTTTGCTACAACTTCTGAATATGGAATGAGGCAGTTGTTCCATATAAATGTTGTAACATGCATCCAAAAACTCCCATACTCATATTTACTTTATAAAGCAGTCAATAGAGAATTAAGATATCTCAGTTATAAAGCAAAACGTTTTTGCAGTTGAATAAAGACCATAGTTGGTATGAGAGCTACAGTTTCATCAACAATGGATTAAAAATAGTCCACCTTATTGTCACATAAACTGCACTGTTTTAGACATAATCCAGTCATTTATTGTGGTGTTGGTAGCATGCAGGATAGGGGCACAGATGGAGATTATAGACATACCTTGGTACTCTATTGCTTTGAAACTCATTTAATTTGATCCTCATATTTTGATGCAGCAGTTTTGTCCTAGTATTTATCACTTGTTTGGCACTAGACATATAAGCTAGAACTTGCTACCTTTTCCAGCCAAAACAATTTGATACCAACTGCACCTCCCAGAAGCAATTAATGCTGAGTACTGAGGTACCACTGTACATGCAGTGGGCTAGCTGGTTCCCCACAAATTGTCAAATGCAGGACTTTCTTATTCTAAGCCTGTTTTCTACTGCTTGAAAAAACAGATGTTCTTGCTATTTTTTTTTAAACCCAAATTGGCCTTTCCAAGGCCTCATCAATCATGATCCCATTCAAGAGCCCAAATCCAATTCACATCAGTGTATTCTCTTTGGAGTATCCTGATCCACGTGAGCCATCCTTGCTTTGACCTCACCGAGTAAGGAGGTTTTCATTTCCCTCTGTCCTTCCCACTACCTTCATTCTCTTTGGTCTTCAAGCTCCATGTGATGACATGACTACCTCCAGTAATGGACTTTGTCTCATTCCTTGTCACTCTGGGTCAGGCTGACGTTGTGCTTGTGGCTGTTACACTTAAAGGTTGTGCTGGCTCCGCCTGCTAAGATCCAGCAGCGTTGGTCCCCACGTTTTCTCATTTAGCTAAGCTGCTGTCCATTCTCTCCCATAGAATTACCCTTTATGACTACCAAGCCATGTGTAGAGCCAACAAGGAGAGCAGCGACAGCGCCCACGGGCTCCTGGATGTGAGTACAATGCGCTTGCTCGGAAAACAGCTGCACATTTCTGTCTTCCTCTGGGTGACGCTATCTCCCTCCTTCGGGTAATCAAGTTTATCTGTTTTCAAAGCCATCAATGCTTAAAAGTCTTTCCTGACTTCACTTATCAAGAAAGACTACTTCTGTTTAAACCTAAACTTGGTGATTATATGAATGAAAAGCAGGTCCAAAGTCTTTGATGGATTAATGCAGTTGGCCCCCTTTTGATGGATGGCAAAGCAGAGAATTTTTGTCAATTCCCCCCCTGTTAGATAAAAGAGAATTAAGTTTGTTTCAATAGAAATCTTTTTGGCTTAGAATTCTGTAGAACTCTTCACCGAGGCGCGCACTCCCATCTCAGTGGTAGGTACTCTCCCTGGCCACACTGCTGCAAAGTTGGGGGTGGGCTCCCCTGGAGCTGGTTCCACTGGTGATGTCACAACTGAAGATCAGTCAGCACGGTATTGATACAGAAACTGGCTTTCAGACTGCCAGATATGAACTGTTATAACTGACTCTCAGTTCAAAAATGTAACGTAACAACTGGTAATGTTTGAGTGGGACAAAGTGACCTGGGAGGATGAGGCAAGAGGGTTGAGTTAGAGGCCAGCCTGAGCAACAGAGGGAGACCCTGTCTTCAGACAAACAAACAAACAAACACCACATAAAATGTATGTTTAGCCACCAGTTACCTAAAACACAGGAACAAATAACCATAAAACATACATCTACCTCTTTTAGGTCCACATATGTGTATAAATATAACCTTTGCAGTGGTATGATTTATTAAATACTAAAAAAAAACTAAAATAAACCTGGTTGAAAATACAATATTTAAAAGTAATTTCAACATATATATATATATATATATATAAATATATATATATATATATATATCTTACAAAGGGAATTATTTAAAAACTGAACATTTAACATGCTTCTCCTATACCAAGGCGACAAGAAATTATTCAGAGCTAGTAATTTTCAGAGCGGCAACTAAGAGTTGGACTTTTTGAAAACTACTGATAAGAAAATACAATATCTTTCCAAACTGCCTAACTGAGCACAAATATTTCCAGGCTTGACATGTTCCCAATATGGTTTGGTTTGGTTTGTTTTGTTTTGTTTTGCTTTTTTGTACTGGGAATCAAACTTGGGACCTTGCACTTGCCAGACAGGTGCTGTGATGCTGAGCTATATCCCCAGCCTAACAAGATACGTTTTCATCATTAGACTTAAAAGCTCACTAGCTTCATCCTTTTGAGTGGTAATGTGCATTTAAATATTTTAATCCCATATTTACATAATCCCTTTGCTCACACATTCAGCCAATGTCTCATAGGGAATGCTTGAGCTCTTTTGCCCCTGGCCTGGGAGCCAGCTGTCCCTCTGCCAAACCTTCTTATTCTTTCATTTATTCACTTTCTTCTGCCCCACATTACCCACCTCGGCAGGTACAAAGACACAGAATTGTTTCATGGTCTGACCACTTTTTGAAAGGTGATTTTTTTTTTTAGGTCATAAAATGTAATGCAAAAACCATGGGGACTATAAGGTTGTATTTGGTTTTAGAAAATGAAAGTTCACATCCTTATCTGACCCTCCTTATGGAAACTCGGGGCTCTCTGATTCAGGGAGCAGATGTTGAAGCACTCAGTTAAATCAGGGCAAGAGATAGAACATCTGAAATCTGGGTGGGCTGGAAATAACCCCAGTCGATTTTTTTGTTTTGTTTTTGTTCAGCTCATTTACTTTCTGGCCTGAAGTAAGGAAGTTTCAAGAATGCTTAGGAGAATATAAATTCATTCTTGCTTTATTTAAAACTGGATAATTCTACCTTTCCCAGTTCTAGTTCCTATAATTAAAATGCTCAGAAAGTAGGATTAAGCAGATCTCGCCTTGGAAACCAGGATTTGGCATGTGTTTCAGTTCTGAGATAAAGGCAACTACAAAGGTTCTGCGATTTTTCTGGACCTGACATCTGGAACCCAGGATTCACCAATATCATTGCCTGCCTCTTAAGTCCACCCACCACTTACATATCTGGCATACCTAGGTACAAAGACCCAACTGAGGGGGAGACTTGGTATTTTCCAGAATTCAGGAAATTGAATTATCCATATAGGAAATATCACAGAATAAACAATTCAATTGCTTTTTTCTAATTAAAATATTCTGAAATAAAGATTAGGCTTTCAATGCTTTCTCTTTTAAACTAAAGGGGATTTTCTGCAAGGATAAAGTCTCCTGTTCATATGGTTAGCATGTTTTCAAGTCCAAATACGTAAGTGTGAGAAAAGGCAGCTTAAATCCTACATAATTTGTGGAAAGCATTAAAATCAAGTGTATGCAATTTGTGTTTATTTCAATGAGTGACGTACTATTATGGAGATTAGGGAGTCATCTTTCCAAAAGAGAGCTCTGTGAATTATCATTTAAAATTAGTTCTATGATTCCAGCCCCTCACATTAGGCTGCGAAATATTAGCCCACAGAGAGTAAAGGTTTAAGCATCGTTTGCTGAATTTCCTTTTTCCTCCCAGTGATAACCCTTGTATTAGATCATATTTATTTTACTTGTAAGTCATGTCTTACTACAGGGAGTTCAAAGTTTTAAAATGTTAGTTTTGGTATATGATATCCAACCATTTTCTTCTTTTAGCTAGAGTGTCACTGTTTTCTAACATGATACCAATCTTTCTAGAAGAATAACATTGTATTTCTGTAAAGACTTAAGTTAAACTACAAACTCTGTGTGTGTGTGATACATTGTTTTTAAAGGATTGAATTCTTCCCTTCAGCCTTATAATGCCTTCCTCTCCGCTGTGAAATGGATAATGACAGAGCTTGTCTTGTAAGTACAATCCATTACATCTTTTGAGGAAATGTACTGTTGTTTTTCTATTTTTATATTAAGAAGTAAATTGGGAGATTGTGCTTCATGCTTTCAATAACCATTATATTTATAATACTTGGGGATACTCTTATGGAATATCTCAAAATATTGAACATTAAGACCAGAAAGTTATCTTTCATTAAGTGGTTCATGATTACTCCCTATGCTCTTATGTCATTGTTTAACAGACTAACAGCTTGCAGTACACAAACCAAATTTATTTATTGTAGTTACTGTTAAATTTAACATGGGTGTCTGGCTGTTTTTAATGCAACCTGGGTGGGCTGTGATCAGAACACACTGGCATAGCTGTCCACTGCTACTTGGGTTGTCTTAACTGGTATATAAGCTGAGGCTCAAACAGACATCAGCTAAGGCTGGGGGCTTTTCTCAGGTGTGATTTAATTGTTTACCCTGTCAAATCTTCGTCCTCTTTGGAGAATGCTGGATGTTCCTGGGACTTAGGTCAAACTTGAAATGGCATGAAGATGAAAAGGTTGACTTTCAGACTACAAACACATTACAGAAACACTATACCACAAAAAGACAAGAATTCCATGGACAAGGATATCAACCAGATTAAGTTATATCAAACTCTCTCATTGTTACTTTGCCTGGCCAGGGCTCCAGTTCTATGGACTGGAGGCAGATTCCCTACCATTCAATTATTCATTGGCCCCCCCCAGCATCATTTTTAAAATAAAGCCTATATTAATAATTTTTATAAATTCAAAAGGGAAAAGTCTCCACTAGTTAATAGCAGGATTTGAACTGAGAGGGAGCTGCTATGGATAGTAGTCATGAGGCTGAAAAATAAATGACTTGATTTTGATCCTTCTCCATTTATTTGGAAGATGATATTTTTGCACCCTTTACTAGAAATTCAGAAGTTTTTATTTTTCAAAAGTCAGATTGTGACATAAGGCCATAAAAAGACATTTGTGTCTTCCCCCATACATATACAAGGGTTAAACAGTTTGAGTTGCAGTATGAGTTTTGAAAGCATTTTTTATACTACCGAGTATAGTCTTGGTAGAGGAGAATATTCTATTTGTTTATCTGAGTAAGGCAGGAGAGGCCTTTAAAAATTGGTTATTTATTGTAGAATCAAACTACATGGCTAAGAGTGAACAACAAGCTAGTAACTAGAAGACTATTTCTGCCCAAGCAGAAGGATATTTTTCAACCAGGAGTCTTTGAATCTATGTAAGTCTGATTCAGGGTTGGGCTGGCGTACTTGCAAAAATAGCCATTCATAAGAAGGAGAAAGCCTGGTAGAATGCAGTGGGAACTCATGCCACCATGTTGGTGTGTCCAAAGTGTGATGTTATTCTTTCAAATAAGGTGAGCAGCACTGGATAGCACAGACTATCACTGCTCAAGCCAGGGAGTGAATGACGAAGTAACACTGAACTTTCCCCCCATCTATTTAGGTTCCTGGTGGAATTTAACCTCTGCAGTTGGTGGCACTCTGATATGACAGCTAAAGGTAAGCAGCAACTGGTTTCTATTTCCTAGTCAGAGTGATAAACCCTGGGTTCACTGGCTACTTTTCATCAGGGATGTGCTGACTTGCATGAAACTACCCAGAACGAAGTGATGGTTTTTCAGCTCTGTCAGCAAAAATCCATTTTGTGCTATGCTGTTCTGTCCAAGCTGACAAAATTCTACAGGTTCCATTCCACCGTGGTGAATGTGTACTTTGAACTGTTGTCTCCACTGGTGTTTTGAGGTCACACATTGCACAGGTAAATTCTTCAGAGTTCTTGTGGACAATGCAAAAATCTAAGGGAGACAGATAAATCACCTATGGCTCAGCCTGAATGAATGGATGACTACCCTGTTTTTGCTTCCACAGCTAACCCTCATAAAACATAAATATGATCATGTTATCTCTCCTCACAAGCCTTCAGTGATGTGGGGAGTGACTAGTAGAGACTCCTGGAGGCCCAAGTTGTAGAGTTAAATCAGTAGGGGTTTGAGTCTGTCTTGGCAGCTAGCCTTAGACAAATTAGCTGATCTTTCCAAAGCTGTGTTTCCCCCTGTTAAGTGCAATAGGAAAAACAATATTTACCTCCCAGAGGGTGTGTGTGTATGCAATGATGAGATAAATCATGTTATATGCTGACCACAATAACTAGAACATAAAATGGTAGCTGTAATTAATCCCTTCCAGTGGTGACGACAGTGGTGACCTTGACCGTGATAGTGATTGTCTAGGAAACCAGTGCTCTGTGAAAGCATTGCTTGCTCTGTCAACTGCTGTTTCTCAGGCATACTCTGTTCTATATTTCCTTCATGCATCCATTCATGTTCTTTTTTTCTTTTTTTTAACCTGAGGTTCTAGAGCAGTTGCATTAAACCTCTGGCAAGAATGTTGTTTTTCTTTTAAGACAAAAGGTATTAATATATGAGTTGTTTATTTTAAACTAAAACCTTACTCTTCAGGTTTAATTGCAGTGTTAGCAATTTGCAATAAATAAGTGGGTTTTGGATGGCAGTTTGGGCACTAGCCTCTAAAATGTTCGCCATCACTCTCCTAGGGACTATATTAGCATTTTTATTGTTTTTAACATTTTTTAAAGAGGTTGATTAATAATGTATCAACAGTCCTTCAGTTTTCTGGGCAGTGTCAATCTGGCATCCTCTTTTCTTACAACCTCTGCCTTGGTCAAAATTAACAACCCTTCTTGCATCTGCCTCAGTTGACACATGAGATCTTTTCATTGTCAATGCCTCAGTTTTATACGAAAGTGGAATTTCTTGATAATAGATATGTCCTAACTGCTGTTATCTCTTAGTACATAACTGGGGTTTAGTATACAAAATGTGCTTAATCTTCAACCTATTGAATATACTAACAGGCTGGGTAGTGCACACCTGTAATTCCAACACTTGGGAGGCTGAGGCAGGAGGATGCCTGTGAGTTCGAGGCCAGCCTGAACTGCATCGGGAAATCCTGCCTCAAAAAGACAAAAGAATAATAAAATATCCTAACAATCTTTCTTGTGCAGGGCATAATGTTTGTAACCCCTTCTCTTTTCTGCGTTGGCACTAGTATGGAATGACAGTGAGTACCCCTAATCCCACTTCTGAGAATTTGTCCTAAGGCAGTAAACTGGGATGGGAGTAAAAGTTCCTATAATAACAACGGGGAACTTATGATTGCAAATAATGGTGATTCTTTAAATGTCTAACAATAAGAGTGGCTTAAAAATAAATTACAGCAGCATATACATTGTTCCTGCAAACTTTCAGTGAAAGGAAAAATGCCCACATAGTTGGGTCTGAGGGCACACGCCTATAGCACCAGGTATTTGGGAACCCGAGTCAAGATTATAACTTCAGGTCAAGAGTCTGATGCCAGCCTGGGCAGCGTATGAAAGGGCATCCCCCTTACACCTCCCCACCCTCCCCCACCACAAACACCTTGCAGCGTTAAGTAATAAAACCCAAGATGCAAAACTGTGTGTACACCAAAACAAAGTCCAGTGGTGGAGGAAAAAGGATTAGGAGTAAAACAGGGTCAGCCATGAGGGTGGAACGTGAGGAGTCAGCAGATAGGGATTAAAGTATGATTTAGGTAAGAAAGATGATCATGTTCGTAAAAGACATTTTTACCTATTGTATGAACTGACTTTTGTTTAACACTGCACATAATTTGAAAAAGAAAGATGAGCAGGACTTTACTAAATGGTCGCTTATGCTTTCTACTTTTCTTCCTTGAGTAAGGTTTTCACAGTTTAATTTTTTTAGAAATTAAAAGAAAAGGAAGTAAATAAATCAATAGAGGCCGAGGGAGTGGGTTGCATATTGGTTAAACAGCTCCTCTCTCTGCAGTACCAGAGCGAGGGACGAATCCCACTCGCTCTGAATAAGGCTGTGATCATACAGAGGTGAGCGGAGCTGTGTAGCTTTAATGATTAAGTGTCCTGGTTTTGAAGCAAGGCAGTCTGATGCCTCTTGCTACCTGGGAGGTCCTAGGAAAAGTGCTTGGATCGCTCTGGGCTGCTTTTCTCATCTGTTCATAGAGATAACAATAAACATAGTGTGGTTGTGAGAGGCGCGTTAATACACACAGCCCTTGTGCAACTATTTCCTATATGGTGGGTGGTGGTGGTTTTTAACTAAAACATGCAACTATGTCTTCGGCATGTAATTCAGTGCTGAGGGCAGAAGGCTGGTCATCTTCAGTGGCTTGCTTTTTGGTATTCCTGATCATACTTGAAGAAGATTGTCTTCTTCATGCCAACCTCCAGTTGTACTCTCCCAATTCTCACTTTGACCTATTTCTCTTTCCCATGACCTGTCACTTCACACATCTACCCACATTCTTGTTTGGGTCCTGAAACATTGATAATTTCTTCTGAGTTTTTGTTGAATGCCTAAATCAATGGTTTTCAACTGGGAGGCAACTTTGCCTCCCAGGGGATATTGTCATATTTGGAGATGATTTTGTTTGTCATAACATGCTATAGGAACCTAGTGGATAGTGGCCAGGGATGCTACTAAACATCCTACCACGCATAGACAGCCCCCACAACAAAATCATATTTGACTCAAGATGTCAAGAGTACTGTTGCTGAGAATCTTTTGTCTAAACAAGGGGTCCAGGGGCAAGGAGAAAGATCTGGTCTTTTCATGAAGCCTAGAGATATTTGGGGAGGTTCCCATTCTGAAATTTTATATTCCCACCCTTTCAGAGCTGGACCTACACTGGTCAAAAATTTTCCTAAGAGGAATAATGTGATGCTTTGGTTCTCTATTTTCTGTCTTACAAAGATTTTAAGCAAGATCCTTAACAGATAATTTTGAAATGTCATCTCACTTCATTGCCAGTTTATAAAAACCTTCTTCCAATGAACTGTAGAAAGATCTTGTCCAGTAATTACATTGCTGACACATGATTGCTGGAAGAGTATGCTGCCATTTCCAGAGAGTTGGAATCCTTTTCAAATTACCTTCAAACCCCATCAGTATACCTGAGAACTGAACACTACTAAAATTTGTCACCAAACCTCTCTGAAGCCCCTATGTCATCAGATGGAAAAATACATGGATGAAGGCAGATGGATACATGGATGGGGATAGATGGATGCATCGATGATAAATACATAGATGATAGTACATAGATACACTGATGATAGATGCATTCATAATGATGACTAAAATAGAAGTATTAGACTAAAGCCAAGACCTGCCACTCTAACTCAGTACTGACCAGGGTCACAGCTGCCTTTTTTGAACCTAGGTGTCAAGTTGGTCCTTTACATGAGTTGTCCTGTTTAGCCTCACAGCCTTCTGCTGAGCATGAATATGAGGTTTTTTTTATTAAAGAGAAAAAAAAAACACATAAGAAAGACAAAAAGCAAAAGAGACAAACAAACGACTAGAGTAAATGCACAACAGTAACATTACAGGGTTACAAAACAGGATGATAGAAACTTGACAATGGTTGCAATATTATTGTTATTTTCAAAATGGTTATTTACATTAACAATATAGACATGTAAAATTGATCTAATCATATGAATATTAACTGTTCTTTCTCCATAACTAATACATTCAGCAGTATGTTCATTTTAGTTATCTTACATATACATATATACAGATTTATATCTTTTCCTTCTCCCTTCCCTCTTTTCCCCTTTTCCCTTCCCAATTACTTTTGCTCTTCAAGCTATTTTTTACTCTTACATAGTATTTATTATAGATTTTGGATCATATATACTTTTTCGGTTTCTTACACTAGGGAGACCATACGCCTTTTACACATGTGGGTTTTTCCATTTTGTAAATGGAGAAATAATCAAATGAAGCTGCATTAATTTACTCACAGAGATACTATCATTGGAATATTCTATTAAAAGTAAGCATAAATCCTAAAGCCAGTGTAAGGAGGGAAAAGTTTTAGGCACCCTAATATTGACTCACAAGGCTTCTTCATTCTAAATTTACTATTCTCTCACTAAAGACCCAGAGCTGAGACATACGTCTTTGTTTTAGCTAAAAATGGAATCCATAATTACACTGTTTATCTGCTTCATTTCCTTAATGAAGGGGACCGTGGAAGCACATTTCTGCTTGATTATCACAAAGGCATAATTTCAGAGAAGTTGCACAAAGAGGACAGAGCTTGCTGGCACCGGGTTATGAATGGGGATGCATTTACAGAAACAAAAGAAGAGGAAAGCTTTTCAAATAGCAAATCTATTCATTCTCAATTGTCTGCACATAATTACTGTGAACGCAAGTTAGTTATTCTCATCAGGGACGTTTGTTGCTAAGGGAAAATTAAAGAAATTCAATTGTGCGGGTGCTCCGTTGGATGCCCCATTGTGAGTGAGTGATAGGTCATGGTGACTTTAGCTTTACATACGTAGCACAACTGGGGTGGGAGGCAGAGCTGTGTGACTGCAAAGAGCTTTGACTCCAGGATGTGGTGCCGGCTCACATTTGGTCTTCACCATTCATGGCAATGTGGCTTTAGACCAGCTTTCTAATTTCTCTGAACTTTAGTTGCTTCATCTGCAAAATGGGGTAGTAGCAGAGCCTTGCTCACTATGCAGTGGTGAGGATTCCAGTCATACAAATAGCCTAGCACAGCACTTACTGTGTAATAAATGCTCACTTAATTTACTGGTCAGGTGAATAATGATAGTGGGCTAGAGGGTGGCAGCTCAGTGACAGAGCTCTTGCCTAGCATGTGTGAACCCTAGGTTCAATCCCCAGTCACTCAAAATAGAAGTGATGATCATGAGTGATTTTTCATGGGACTGAGGCGGGCTGTCTGCTTTCTGAACTTCAGTTGTCCCTTATGGCAAAAGAAGGACCTCGCCTGGTGACCACTGTGATCCTTATGCACATGCATCTTCATAGGATTGTCAGTTTTGAATGCTTAGAGTTAAAAACAGTCATCCATAGATTGCTAGAAGCTTAGTTATTGGTTGCAATTCCGTAAACAGCAGTGCCTGGCAAATACGTAGGGTGTTTTCCATAGCATTATAAACGAAGAGAGGTTTGTGTTATTTAGATTAAATGTGGCCATGGTTTTGTATGATAATTTGTGTTTCCCAAACGCACACCAAGCAACTTCTAGCTAATCTGTAGGCACGCTGCTAATAGACTCAACAGTTTGTCACCACATCAACATGAGCACCCTGCAATTGTCAAAGGAAAAAGAATTTCATCTCCAGAAAGGATCAGAGCCAGATGAGCCTTGCCATTGACAGTGCTGCACTCATTCCATTCTAACCAGGACTACACAGTTAGAATTAGGGATGGTGAAATTATCAGGCTTATTTAAATCATGTGTGCGCCTTCTCTCTGCCTGCCCCAGAGACCTTTCTTGATAGTTTCCATTGGTCCAATTTCACAAAGCAGTGAGATATTCATGAGCTGGAGATAAATAGCTCATGTTCTAATTTTTGAGCTATGCCACATAGCTACTGGATGAATTTGAGCAATATAGTCCTCCCGTCTTTACTCATTATTTGCAAGTAAAGATAAAAACTGTTCATACCTTGTTTACCAATTTGGGCATGTTTTGCTATTAAGTAAAGTAATGCATACAAAGCAGAGTAACATCTGGCACACAGCAATTTCTTAATCAATTTAGTTGATCACATCATCAGGGTTTTGTATGCCATTTGCAAACATATTCTGTATTTGTTTATCATCCAGTGTGCTTTGTACTTAATCTTTATTCCAATTTCATGGACTTGCCTTTTGAAATTCAAATACTTTACATACAAAAGGAAGCTTCTTAAATTGAAAGCCATAATCGTTTGCCGTACAGATGAATCAACTGTTAGCATAAGAACTGTGGAAATAAAAGAATCTCACCAAGTTGTCGTCAGGTACTGTGCAGTTGGTATTTGGCCTCCCCAAGCTAAAATGAGAGACTCAAAAGTGAAAGAAAGAAATAGATACTAAAGAAAGGTCATAAAAACTCCTTAGTATCCTATAAACATATTTGCCTCACAAAACAGGCATTGAAAAAGAACTGGTAGGAAAACGTGGTTCCTATCAACTATCCCTTGGGGTTGTGACGTAGGCCTAAGAGATCGAGAGCCACCTGACCTACCTGAAAGGTAGGCAACTTGTCACAGGGATTTTTTTTTTTTTTAATCTATTGTATTTGCTTGAAAAACACCATTCTGGAGACTCGTGAGTATGTTCAGGCATTTAATGACCCTCTGATGAGGGAGCAGTACTGGGCAAAGAAGCGTGGTTTCTGGGACTTGGCCCTTTGGAAAAACAGTAGCTCTGACACCTTACAACCAGTGGAGTCAAGGAGGCAGCTATCTGCTTGAAATTCCTGATCCAAAAGGAGCGTCCCTAAAAGGTCACAGCTGTGAGGACTGTTGGCAGCCCCATAGGCATCAGGGAACACAGGGGCAGTAAGAGCACTAGGATAACACACTGTGCCAGAAACTTCCGTTCAGTGCTCAGTCACATGAACTTGGTACTGTCACTCCCATTTTGCAGATGAGAACATATGTAAAATTTTAAAAGTCACTGATGTTAAACAGCAGAGGCGGGATTCACAACCCTTAGAATTTATGCTTTTAGCTATTGAACAATTGGCTCAGTTTCTGAGACATCCATGGTGACCATCACTCCCAACAGCAATTTGTGAAGGATCTGCGTATGCTAAAAGTAAGCGTGACAATGTGTGTGTGCTTCACTGTTGAAAGCTGAATGTGCTCATCTCCATTTACTCCTTAGAACAATCCTGCAAGGTTACCAGAGGTGACTTCTCCCCTCAATGTCAATGGACAGTTCCTGAAATCCTATGTCTGTTTAGAAAACCTGAATAACAGCCTACTTCCTTTGGTTCTAAATAAGAAAAATTACAATGCATTATGTTTCAAGATGCCAGTTTCATCCAAAGAACTAGAGCTCAGTAAAAAATCCTATATATAAGAAACCATTACACGAGGCTATAAATGCTTAGAACATGGCTTCCAGATCAGCCAACAAGGATCTGGTTGGTAGGGAAGAGTTGTTTTGTGGGTGGTCACATTGATGTCTGTTAGAGTCCGCAGTATCACTGATGGACAGTCTGCAATGCTTCTGCAATCTAACAAGGTACATATAATTTAGAAACAGTATTTCACTCATCACTGTGTTAAAATCCTGTTTTGGAATTGAATATGTGTGTGTGTGTGTGTATTCTTTTTCTTTTTCTGTATACACCAGCTAGAGACTTTGTAAAGAATTTGGCTATTGGAAACTATAAACTCTATTGGGAAACTGTTAATGACTAGACATCCTGTGAAGAGCTGCTGTACCACTGGCATCCCCACCTTACAGATGAGAATATTGAGGATTAACTAAAAGTAGCAAAGTAGACATTTGTTCCCCAAACTTCTCTCACATGAAGGCCTTTACCCTTATCCTGCTGTAGCAGCCGTCGCTGTCATGTTAACATCCCACAGCCTTATTAGAGTGCATGTACTGTTTCTGTTGTTATTGCTGTTAATATTATTTGACATTTTCTTAGCATTTACTATGTCCCAAGTATGTACCAAGTACTCAGCAGGTCTTTCATTTACGTCTCACGTGAACCTCTGAGAGAACTTTATGATCTCCAGTTTAGAAATATGAAAACTGAGACATGGATTTTGGATCTTGTCCACTGGACATGACTCACATAAATAATTCAATCAACCACCAAGCCATGACCCAGTGCCTACTGTGTGCTCATCCACATTCCAGGGTTATTTGGTGCTTGAAAACCAATGCAGCATATTATTGGACAAGGAACTTTATAATAGTAGGATTTGGTTCATGGCTGTACTTCAAAGACATTACGCATTTTACTATTTCATATTTCAATTTTCTTTCTATAATAAAACTGTGCAATTCTTCATGACCTTTGTCTCACCCTGAATAATATGGTATTGGTCTGACTTACATTTTATATGTTTATTCAGATATACGTGTGTATTGTTGTTAAGTTCAAGTGAGCTTGAGGTCAGAGACTGATGTTGTCCCAGAAAGAATTCTTGTGATACATAAATGATAGCTGATCAAGCCAACACAACTGCTTGAGGAATTATAGCTTACAGGGTTGCTGGGCAGATGAAATCACTTGACTAATTAGAAAATAATGCACTGTGCTGCTCTTAGAAAAATCACAGAGCAGCAGAAGCCCAAGTGCATTGTGAGTTGCCGTGGGCTGCCAGTCATAGTATTGAGCCTATGCATTGTATCCTTAAACTTTTCTTGTCCTTTTCTCTCCCCGACCCTGCAGCCCAGAAACTGAAACAGACCCTGGAGCCTTGCGATACTGAATATCCGGCGTTCGTGTCTGAGCGCACCATCAAGGAGACCACAGGGAACATTGCTTGCGAAGACTGCTCCAAGTAAGCCATACCCAGTTCCACTTCCTCTCCTCTGCTGTATACAGACACACACAGACACACACACACACACAGACACAGAACTTTCCCACATGGGCCAGTGAGCAATGAGATGGGCAGCATGCGCGCTGTTACCCTGAAAGACGTAAGACATGGCTGCCCTCTTGTGTGAGAATGTATTTCTATCTGCCCAGGAGAAATATCACTTGATTTTGATAATCATTTTGAGGTTGGGGAGCATTCAAAATGTGCGACAAAACACCCTGGAATATAGACGCTTAGTCCAGTTTGTTGATGTTTGCAGAAAATCCTAATTGGTGTTTTCTCAGTTGACAGTTGGCACTTTGGGCTATCTGCGCAAGGTCCTTAAGTAACCTTACTGAAGATGTCAGGCTCCTTAGGAACCCAGACCCTCTGTAATGAAAATGATTTTTCAGCAGTTTAATGAGCATTTCCCTAATGACTACTGAGATTGAGCATCTTTTAACAATTTTATTGGTCATTTGGTCTTTATATTCCTAGTGGGCTCATTCTTATTGATTCAGGTAGTCTTTCTGTACGTTGGATACAATTTCCTTATAACTGCATGCATTGTAAATGTGTATTTCTATTCCCTTGGTATGTTTTTTCACTTCAATGGGTAATTTTTGATGCAAAAGTTTACTTTTGTTTTTTTTTTTGATACAACATAACTTGTTCTTTTCTTTTGTACTTTGTGCTTTTCATGCCTTAAGAAAATCTTCTCTGCCCTAATATATTAGTATCTTATATTTTTGTCCTGTATACTTTAATATTTTGCCTTTCGCACTTAGAGCTTTAATCTTTCTGAAATTTACTTGATGTGTGTTTGTGTGTTTCTATCTATGTATGTTATAAGGTAGGGTTCTGATTTAGTATTTTTTCATATAATTGGCATAAAAATAACTTGCACTTTTTTCTCTGTGTGTGATGCTGGAGATCAGAGCCAAGGCCACGTACATGCTAGAGTTCTATCAACCTGCAGTTTTTATTGAGTAATCTTCATTTTACCTCCAATGTATGTGACACTTGTATCCCGTCTATCTGCAGATCTGTTTCCTAGCGCTATGCTTTGTGAATGCCTGTGTCAGTATCATCTCTCTTTAGTTATAGCTGTAGAGTATGGCTTGATGTTGAGGACAACACACATCCTTTCCTTATACTTTTCCTAAGCTGTCTTGGTTATTCTTGACTCTATGCTTTCATATTAATTTTGGAGTTAGCTTGTTAATGTCCATCAGTTCTACTAAGGCTTTCATTAAAATTTTATTAAACACAATATGTAATATAACAACCATTGTTAAATTCCTAGCATCTTGTTTTGAAAGCCTATGTTGTTATTGTTTTGGGTTCATTATTTGTCTCTTGTTTTTTGCTTTTCTTTTCTGTGTCTTTTTTCTCTTAAATAAAAAAATTGTTAAACAGATTTGAAGGTTGTTGCTATATTTTCATACTGAATCTTTCCATTTGTAAGCTAAGTATATGTCTTTATGTCTTTTTTATTTTTAATGCAGCTTCATAATTTCATCTGTTAGATAGCTTATAGTTTTTCTTGGTTTTGTAAATACATCTAAAAATACTTTTCTGATGTATGCCACTAATAGATGAGAACATCACTGATTTCTGTGTTTGAATAACTTATAGCCAACAAATTTAGAGCTAACCATCTGTGTATGAAATGTCTTGGACTTTTTACATAGACTATAAAATCATTGGTAAAAAGTTTTCTTTGTAATCTCCATATTTAATTTCTCTTGTGTTTTTTTGCACTAAGCCCATAATGCACTGTTGAACAGAACCAATAAGACTAGGCAATTATAACTCATTCCTAATTTAAAGGAATTATTTCTAACAATTCTGTGTAAAGCAAAATGTTTGGTAAAGTTTTTATTGTTGTAAATATAAATAATTTAAAATTTGCCTCTTTTAACTATTTTTAATTGTACAATGCAGGGGTGCAACCATTTCTGTTATTTATTTTCATGATTCCTATGGGCTTTGGTAGTTAACCATTTTCTTAACAAAAATTTCTATGAAAGATTTTGTTGCTGTGTTTACTAATACCTGGATAGATGTTGAATTTTACAAAAATTATATACATTATTAAAAGCAATTTTTCATTTGTTACAGTTTTTAAAACTTTTAACTATGAAATGTATATATTTAATCAGATGGTACATACATGAGATGTGATAAAAACTCTGATGAATCTTTTTAAAATATTCCAATTGAAGACTCATTAAACCCCCTCAAAATATTTTCCCTCACTTCAAACATATATCCCATCACCCATGCTACTTTCTGAAGCAGTTCTGGAAATCCTCTGGTTGCATTATCCTGGCTGCCTTGGTGTCATGAATGGATTGAAAACGTTTACCTTTCATTGTCATTTTGACTTTGGGGAAGACAGAAGTCACAGGATGCCAGATCATGTGAATAAGGTGGGCGAGAACACGCCATAATATTTTTACAAGTCTGCCTTGACACTGGTAAGACATTTCCTAAACCCACTCATGTAAGAGGGCTTCCAGAACTGCTTCAGGAAATGGCAAGAATGATAAATGTATTTATAGCAAGGGGGAGTATTTTGAGGCAGATTAATGGTAATGTTTCCTTTTCTGTAATTTTCATTTATATACACTTAATCGTATTAATCATGAAACACATACATTTCAAGATTGAGATACATATTGCATGCACATATTTATGCTGTAATGGGCCACATAATGACGTTTTAGTCAGCAGTGGAGCGCCTTTGCAGTGATGGCCCCACAAGGTTCTATTTCTTAATGATGTAGCCACCTTAGTTTAAGCGCAGTCTAATGTTCACACCAATGAAATCACCTAATGATACATTTCTCAGAACATTCCTGTCATTATACTTGACTCAAGCAGGGCGTGGTGGTGCACGCCTTTAATCCCAGCACTCAGGAGACTGAGGTAGGAGGAGCTTTGTGAGTTCAAGGCTGACTTGGGCTACAACTGGCCTGAGCTACATAGTACAACCCTGTCTCAAAAAAATTGGGGCTGGGAGTTTGACTCAGTGGCTTAAGCGTCTGCCTGGCAGGTGCGAGGTTGTGAATTCGATCCCCGGTGCCATAAAAAGAAAAGAAAAATACATGACTCTGTGTGCATATGGGCTCACATACATTGTAAACACTTTAAATAGTAGCTATCTAATGTGAAAACATCTGCTTTTCCAGAATGAAACCATTATTGTTACGATTTTTTGGTAAAACATGCAAAATCATACTACTATTAATTTTGCTCATATGATACTGTGAACTTTTAATCTATGGTCTTAACAAAGAGTAGCTATACTTTTCCTTTCCTGTACTGTATCATCATTTGGCTTTGCTATTAGGTCATTGTATCATCACAGAATTTCTTGGACCATTTCACTCATTCTCTAACACTTGCAACATTTCATATGAGATGGAATTATCTATTTCCTATAGGTTTGGTTAAAATCACAAATTTACCAATGATTCATGGGATTTGTGTGTGTGATTGAGTGTTTGTGTGTGTGAATTTGTTTTGTGGTTAGCTATCTCGGGACTTTCTATTTCTTTTTAAAATTATTTTGAAGATTGTATTTCTTAGAACATTTCTTATTTCATCCTACTTTTCAAGTTTATAGCATTGATTACTAGTGTAAACTTTTAATTGACAGTGCTATAATATTATAGTCTTGACTGCTTTTTTGTTTTGTAAAAATTTAACTGATATATAAAAATTATACATATTTATGAGATAACATGTACTGTTTTGAAACTGTAACATTGTATAATGTTCAAATAATAATTTGTCTATCTCTTCAAATACTTATTGTGTATTTATGGTGAAAATATTCAAAATTCTTTACAGTGTTCTAAAGAAAATACAATTGCTTCTTGTTTTATATTTGTAAATTTTTAATTGCTTTTCTTTCTGTTTTACTGCTTCCTTCCTTGCACTATGCCTCTTCAGACTGACAGAAATATGTTTTTTTTCTATTTTTTGTTTTACTGTTTTTTATTTTTTTAACATTTTGTTTTTGATGTTTAGCTTTTCAGTGTGCATGTGTTTCTCTCTGCATACCAGTGTATCTTTGAAATTGAATATATGGGATTTTCTTATTCATCAGTTCTGATACTTTTCTAATTTTTACCATTTTTAGCTTGGTAAATATTTAAATGATGTTTCAGATTTCCTAATGCGTGGGGTTTGAGACTGCTTTTTTATTATTGATGTTTAAATGACTTTGTGTTTGGGTCAGCACATTTTTTAGTATGTATGGAAACTTGCTTTGGATTGTAATACTTGTCCATGTGTTTCTGAAAGCAAGCCATCTTCTCTCATACTATGGAATATAGATCAATATGTATCCATTGGATCAAGTGTACTAATTGTGTTACAAACATACTTTTTTGGAGAGGACGGTCTGTTTGGAGGTCAGTCTTTTACTGGATGTGTGGATTTTTCAACTTTTTGTCATTCAATTCATTTTGCTTTCTATATTTTCAAGTTATAATGGTTATCCCTGTTAAGAACATTATAGCTTCCCAATAAATCATTCTTTTATCACTATATAATAACCCTCTTTATGCATGAGAATGTTTTAGTCTTTTGCATCTACTTTGTTTTCTATTAGTATAGGTACAGAGGCTCATCTTTTGGTAATATTTCCTCGGCATATTTCTCCCTTCTCTCTATTTTCAGTCCCTCTTTATCATTTTTGCATTACAGTTTTGCTTCATAAAGAGGATATAACTGATTTGAAATTTTTATTATTTCTATTATCTTCTATACTTTTTCAAAATTTGTTGTTTACTGATAAATTTGAATTTATTTTCACTATGATTTGATATGCTTTCTATTTGTTGTTTTTTTTCCTTTGTCTTCTAGGTATGCACTGAGTTTATTCCTTTTCCTCCTCCTACTATGAAAGATGTGCACTCTGTTCTTTCATTAGTAACCTTTCAGCCCCTTTTCACATGTTTTTGTTGGTTAAGGTTCCTGTCCTCCTCCAGAGCAAACAAAAACCTAGAATCTTCTAACTAGGATTTCCTCCCATCCATTTCATGTAACACTTTCCAAAATTTCATTTCTATTATGTTTATAATTCACTAAATAATTTATTATTGCTGTTGCTGATTATAGTAAATTGCATGTTTAGCTCCATTGTCACCAGTCTATGCATTCACCACTGGTTTAAAAATAAAGAAAAAAACATTAATTTCTGTTTTATAGTAGTGTAGACATTTATTCAAGAATGATTGAGGAGTGGTAAATTCTCTCATTCTTTGTCTAAAATGCCATCTTTAGTTTAGTATGGCAGTAATTTAACTCAACATTCTCTAAATTGAGGTAGTTTGAAAATAATATTCCCTTGTCTGCTGGCTTTTAGCTTTGTACCTGTGTAAGAAGTCTGGCTTTTTCCTCTTTTCTGATGACTTTTGAAGTGCTTACTCTCTTTGTAATGTTCTGAAGTTCCACTAAAGTGATTAGATAAAAATTCATTTTATATATTTATGTGCTTTATTCTGTATAATATCTTTAATATTTCAATTCACTAATTTCCTTTTCATTTTTTTAGGGTCTGCTACTTTAAAAATGCATTGAGTTACTAATATAGATAACTTTCTAAAAGTTTTATTTGCTTCTGTTAAAAATATGTGCTTTTATAGAGTCTTTTTAGGCATTTTGTAGTAAAAAAAATTAAGGCCTTTTATGATTGCCCTAATAGTTTGTATGAGGGAGGTAACAATCATCTTTTTCTTCTGTCTGCTTTCTGGTATGATAGATTATTTGCTCACATAAGTTTTTTTTAACTTTGAGCTGATCTTTACTTTTACTTATTATTTGCCACCAGGATCGACCTCCAATTTCTCTTCTCAGTAGAGTCATATCCAGGCTTTTCTTGTATATCCTATTAGGATTGACTGCCTGGGAGTAATTGTTATGTAACTTTTTATATTTAGGGTTTTCTGCACCATATAATTATAGTAAATATTTTCCCTAAGCAGCATGTAGTGTAGGCCTGAAGTTTGATTTCTCATGGGCAGTATTATTTTTCCTGTTCAGAGCTTTAGAGAGTGCTAGATTATCAGCTTTTTTATACTTAGCTCTGAATGTACAAGTTGACATTTAGTGCTTTTTCCCCCACAAGTTCTCCTGTATTTAAACATGTTTATTTTGTTTACTGGTTTTTTCGCAGTATGTCCGAGTATTTTGAGAAGGACAGCTTCATATCTGCCTAATCTGCCATGTCGTTGTGTGCTCTTCCAAAGGGGAAATTCTAGGGCTACTACAAGAAGGCACAAAGGTAGAGTGGTTTAGTTCAGGGGTTTTGAAAGGGCAGGGTTCAGAGTATGAGTCCTAACTTATAAATTGCTTTGTGGCCATGGGTGAGAAATTTAATGCTCTGAATCTCAGCTTCTCCCTGGATTATTAGGGGATGGTGAAAGTAATAGTAAGTATGCCATGGGTTTATTGTAAGAATTAAATGAGAAAATTTGTGCTGTGAATTTAGTGAAATGTCCAGAATAAAGTAAGTACACAGTACATGGCCACATTTAGTCCATGTATAATGGTATGATCTGAAAATTTATGTTTTTCACAATTTCAGTGTCCAGACCTAATTCCCAGTGTGATGGTATTGGGAGGCAGGGCCCTAGGAGAGCCTCAATGGGTGGGATTAGTGCCATATATAGCAAGCTTGAGGGAACCTGTTTGGCCCCTGAGGATCAAGCTAGAAAGTGACATCAGCAAAGCAGAGTGAGGCCTCTCCAGTTACTGAATCTTCTGGTGCCTTGATCTTGAACTCCTCAGCCACCAGAACTGTAAGCAATGCACTTTTGCTCTTCCTAAATTACCCAGTGTAAGGTATTTTGTTAAGCAGCTCAAATGGACTGAGATACATAATACCATCTGTTTACCAAGTTTTAAACCCTGAAAATCATTCTGTTGAAAAGTGAATTTCCCTTTTCATAATCTAACATCACTGCACTACTGCAGAATTCTCCATAGAAAAAGAAATATCCTACCAGATTATCACAGGTCATGTGAGATTTGAGTATTATCAGCAATTTATAGTTCTGTGGTTTTTTGAAGTGGATCTCAGCAGTTTTGTAATGACTGAGAATCTTTCTGACCAAAGGATACTTTAGCCCAGCCATCATAACTACGTACACTGTTATCTTGTGTCAGATGATAGGCAGTCATATCTAGTAGGGCAAGCTAAGATTCTGATTTTCATTATATGTGAGAAAATAGATAGTATTTTTCCTGATAAACTCATAATTAGAAATCAAGCATGTACTTTGATTAAGTGACCTAAAGAAACCAAATATACAATTACCTATCAGTCAATAGAAATAGGACATCATTACATTCCTGCCATGGTCCAGAGATTCTGCTGGTACTTCCAGAAATACAAAGATGGGTAAGATTTAAAGTTAAAACTGAAGTTATTCACAGCAGTCATGACTACTCTGTGTCCGATTTTGAAACCGTGCTGATATGGTGACTCCCAGGGGATTGGGGATTTGAGCAGAGCACTACAGTTTGTTGGCAGTGGTAAAAAGATACACTGGTGGTTTTGGAGGCTTTTCCTTTTAAACCTTGAATTTCAAGGCTGCCATTCAATAGCTCAGTCAAAGGTTACAGAGGCAAAACAATGAAGACTTGAGAGAACCAGGTGTGGGAGAATGCACCTGCAATCCCAGCATTCTGGGAGGTTGAGGTAGGAGGATCTCAAGTTCAAGTCCAACATGGGCAACTTAACTGGACCATCTGAGAGTAAACATTACAAATAGGCTAAGGGTATAACTCACTGTGAAGTTTCTGGATTTACTCCCTGGTACCAAAAAGAAAAAGGGACTCAGGGGTCTGGGTGACAAAAGAATAGAGAAATATGCTTTTTCTTTCTTCATAGAAAACTTTTGATTGAAATGTAACACATACAGAAAAGCATTCACAGAATGAGCATATCTGTGTAGCCAGCACTCAGGTTAAAAAGGGAGAGAACCTTGCATGTTTTCAGTTGCCTCCCACCTCCCCCACTTACCAAAAATATTTACTTGTATTTCTAAATGGTTTTTGTCTGTTTCACACCTCTAATTTATGAAATAACCATTTAATATTACCAACTTTGATGTATGAATTACCTTCTAAGATTTCTAAGGAATTGGCTCTGAAAACAAAATAGAGAAGATGTAACAGTAGCTCAGGGCTTCCTTGTTATATCACAGACACTGGGATACAATTTGAAGAAACAGCAGTGAAGGAGACCCCACAATTCCTTCCTTTCCCTCATGCCAGTTACAGACAGGGAGCCAAATAGTTTCAGCACTTGGTGCTTAAGACTGGCTAAAGAGGGAATGGTACCCAGAAGCACAGGAGCTAGGCCAGTGGACAAGAAAGTCTCCCAGGAAGGAGGAGTTCCAGACAGCAGGAGGAGGACGAGTTAGCAATTATGGTACCTGTCCCAGGGAAGAGCAGGCTGAGAGACCTATGGTTTGTCCAACAAATCACTGGAAGTTCTAGGGGGCTGGAATGTAGAATTGGGGTGAGGAGAGCTAAGAGAGGTAATAGGAATGAACAAAGGATAAATGGTGTGGTCCTTTTGGTCTTGTCAACGAAAACTAGTTCTCAAAGGACTTCACATGCTAGCCTGACACCAATATGAAAAGACAGAAAAGGTTTAAGGAAAGTGGAACAAAACTACCAGATTCCAGATGATAGAAGAGATGACAGAAAGAGCAGGGACACTGATGGACTCTTGAAACAGAAATCACTGAGCCAGATGGGCTGTTTACCACAGCCCTGCTCCCCCAACCCAGGTGCATCCACAGTCACCCTGAGAGAGCACAAAGCTCATTTGTTTATCCTCTTTTTCCTCCTCTTTTTAGTAATTAGAAATCAATATATTTGATTAGGTCACCAGTTGAATGAGACATGAATTCATGACTGTATTTCCAACCCACAGTCTTTGTGAAGGTTAAAAAATGGTGGTACAATGCCACACAACATAAAAGTAGACTTGTAAACATAGTTTTTGAAAAACTGAGCCCTTTTTATCCTTTGCATTTCCCTTTCTCTCTGCTCCAATTTATGAAATTGAATGTATTAAAATATACATTTGAATATTGGATTGTTTGCAAAGATTTCATTTTATACTTTCTGTGAGTTTTGCAGTCTTAGAATATAATATATTAAAGATAATGATGTCATTTGACTTTTGTTGACTGACTTTTCTGGATAGCCCACAGATAGGTCAGTACAATGGTCAGTATGACTGATGACAACCAGAAGGCCAAATCTGCCTGTGTGATTTGCATCTGATTAATGTCTGTACTGTAGACCAATAAATGTTCACTTTTAGGGTTGCCAACTTGAATGTTTATATTTAGAGGAACTGAGTCACCTCTGACTATGTTTTCCATATAAACCATCTAGTGATTCTAGAAAGCAGATAGCATACAGGAACATAGTCAGGAACAACTAGTCTTTAAAGATCTTTGAAGTCCAAAAAGACTTCTCCTAAATAGCTAGAATTACTTGCCCTGGTTCCAGCCTGAATGAGATACACCTGAATGACCTTTTTCAGCTTGCATTCCTTTAAGATTGTTACTATTTTTTTTACCAAATTTGAGTAGGCAACTTCAGGTCAGGAGTAATGACATTCAAAAATAACACCCTTCTATAGCATTTGGCCAGGAGTGAGCTGGAAACTGAGTTTGGTGAAAATTATAGTATTTCAGAAATTACGCACTAAGATCTTTTTCATAGAAAAACATCTCGCCTTCCACAATGGAACATGCAAGGCTGTGTCCATTACAAGCCAGTTTCAAGGCAGCGATTACTCTTCTCCACAAGCAATGGCAAGCTTAGAGCCACAGTCCCAAAGAGCTGTGCCCTTCCCACGGGAACACGCCTCAGCTGCCATCCACTCTCGGGCTGTCATTAGCAATCTGCCCATGTCTTACAGGAGATCAAATGACTCTCATGTCTAAAAATTTTGCTGAATCTCAGGAGGCCATGTCAGGTGATTCTAGCTAGATAGGAGAAATCATTTTGGTCTTCGGAGATCTTTGAAGACTGTCTACTCCTGACTCCATTTCTGTGTTCTGTTTCCAAAATCACAGGATGGTTTTATATGGAAAATACATCTAGAGGTGACTCAATCACTCTAAATAGAAACTTTCAAGCTGGCAACTCCAGAAGTATACATTTATCTGTCTATAGCATAGACAGACATGTTATGTATTATAGCACAGAGGGACAGTATGCAATGTTTTTAAAAGGATTTGCAAAAATATAGGGTTTATTAAGAATGCAGGAGCCTAGAAGAAAATAAGAATTTACATAAGAATGTCATTAGGGTTGGTGGTTTGGCTGCTCTAACCAATAATTTTTGTCATTCAATATCCCACTGATTATTAAATTAATCTGTTATTCAAACAGCAATCGAAAACAACTCAGCCCATATTTTCTGGGCATTTGTGACTGTCAACAAGTTTACAAAAGTGGATGTCTAAAAAATGTAAGTTTTCCTATTTTCCAGTATGTTTCTTTACCTCTCTATAACCTCTCCCCTCCTCCATTTTCTGAGAAAGGGAACCACAAAGATTTCCTTGGAAGAAGAATCAATTGCAAAGTTAAATACCTATATGCAGTTAAAAGTAATTAATCAAAAATAAAATTTTAAACACATGTCACATGTCAAGTTGAAGGCTTTAAAAGTCTTGTCATATTTCAACACTGGCTAGATAATTTCTAAGGTAAATTAATTTTTCTGTTTGTTTTTGAGTGTGTTTTTTTCTTCTTTCTGGTAGTATCATTTGTCACTTTTCATAAAAATCATGCCGCCATCAGTTTCACTTTGGGGATCTGTACACAAACTTTGCTCATCTTCGTGGAAGCCCCCAAAGCTGTGGCTACACTTTTCTTCTCTCATCACTTCTCCCCACGCGCCTTTCATTTATCCACTAAACTAAAGAGAATAATTGGTCTCGAAGCTGTGTTGACATGTTTCGCGGGCTGCAGTTCAGAGAACCATAGTTCAGGGATTCCGTTTTCTTACAAAGGACTCTAATTTCCTGTTGAGGTCCCACACTGGGTGGCCGATTAACCACAAGTCATCAGCCTGTTCTCAGTGAGAGTTCTGCAGGTGTTCTACCGAGCATGCCTCCTAGAAACAACCTGCAAAATGGATCCATCACACAACAAACACATAGCATTTTCCTTGAGTAAATGCTGGGAATAGTCTCTGGGCTGAAATGAAATCTGGGCCACCACTTTTTAAAATTTTACTTACTTTTAGTTTTAGTTTTTCAGTACCGAGGGTTGAAGCCAGGGCTATTGTACTAAACTACATCCCCAGCCCACCCCCTCTTTTTTTTTTTTTTTTTTTGAGACAGGGTTCCACTATGCAGTTCAGGCTGGTCTTGAACTCACTTTGTAGCCCAGGCTGGCCTGGAACTGCCAGCGAGCCTCAGCCTCCTGAGTGCTGGGATTACAAGTGTGCACCACCACACCTGGCTTCCCCAGCCCTTTTAAAAAAAAAATTGTTTTTAAGTTTTGAGACAGGGTCTCACTAAATTTCCCAGAATGGCTTGAATTAGCAGTCTTCCTGCCTTAGCCCCCAGAGTGCTGGGATTATAAGTGCACCACCATGCCCAGCGATGGGCCATCACATTTTATAAGCATAAAGATCCAAACCAGTTATTTAAATAGCAAACTGAACCTCAGTTTGCTCATCTACACAAGGGGCATAATAATAATTATTATTATTTCTTCCTAGAATCTACATATGTGTTTAAAAAATATGTTTAGTACAGAGTCTAAATGGGAGCTATGTGTGCAGAACACAATCCATCAGTCCTTTCTATTCTAGCAGGTATGCAGGAAAGTCACAGAACTCCAATCAGTTTCCTTTTCCAGATTTTCCAGCCCAAAGGGTAAAAACTCGTGGTTTCATTTGAGGAAAGTAGATGGGGAGGGTTTTGAGCTGACAAGCCTGTCCTACATGAAGTAGCTCTTGGAGTTTTGCCTCTTCCTGGGTCTACTTGAGCCCTTGGTTCATAAAAGTTTAGAATTCTGAATTTGAGACTGCACATATTTAATAGTGATCATTACCCAAATTAGATACAGACTTTGCCAGTGGGACTACATTAGTGTCAGGAATAATGTAATTTGCAGGCGTTAAAATGTAACAGTTTTTAACCACTTAATTTGCAAACATACACTAATTTGTTGAAATATTTTTGTGTCTCCTGCTCTACAGTCTTGCCAAACTACTGTACTTGATCCTACTTAGAGTGAGTAAATAAATGTGATTTGATTTCCATGAAATAATCAGTGGCCTTTTAAAGTGGGCTTTATAATTGCTAAACAAGCCCACTTTGCACTCCACGGGGAGCGCAGCAGCCGTGAAATTCTCCACGCCGTTCCTTCGCACCATCTCCCCGCTTGCACCCTTACACCTTGTCACGCTAGGTCGGGAGAAGCAGAACTACTGAGTGCTCAAGTCAAAAGAGTTGCTCCATCAGAGCTGCACACTGTCCTGCCCAAATGGCAGCAGAGAAAAAGCAGCTTCCCCTCCTTCTCTTCGTGGCTTCTTCTTCCTGCTCTCTATCTCAGAAACCAGGCTGGAGTAACTTCTAGATCCTAAAAGCGATGTCCTTGTAACACAAGAGATTTAAAACATGACTCTCACCAAGTTCAAAAGTTTTTCAACAATTTGTCATCTAACATTAAATCCCCACCACTCATCCCCTTAATAAAGGGCTGCCTTCTGTTTATATCACAGGCGTGGGGCCAATCGTGAGGCAGTCAGTGCTCACTCTTACAATGAATAACCTCGTTAGTGCTGTATGTCTGCGGTTGCTAAAAAACATCTTGGCTTTAAACTTTCCAAAAAGGGGAAGAGGAGGTAATGCTTATCTTGGGAACTTTATTTTGAATGGTTAAAGTATTGCCAAAAGAAGAAAATGTGGTCCAAAGTATTCTACCGCTTGGGATCAAAACCTCTGGTTATTTTCCCGTGAATCTTTGCGAATTTCAGTTCAGTAAAGCGCATTCTTGAGGACAGGGCCTCACTGATTCTCTTCCTCAGATGTTCAAAGGAACAAAACATGCCCTATTTCCCGATGATTACCACCTTGTGGATTCAGAGACTACTGATGTTGTTGTGTAGGTGTTGCTATCTTTACTTGCTCTTTGATAAGCAGTGTTTGGAGAGGTTTTACTACAGGAAATGTTGTAAATTACTGTTTTCCCTCCCGAGTTCATGATGCAAAATAAGAGGGGCACATGTCCGTAATGACTAGGCAGGACTCTACCTGACATGAATTAGCCTCTCAAACAGTTTCCTATTTGTACATTTCTTAATGTGTGGGAAGGAGGGTGGAGGCACATGTAAGTTTGACTGGGCTCACAACACAGTGAAGTTTTCCTCTTCCATGCCGGAGGGTAGGAGACCAGCAGAGCCAAGGAATATTTTTAGAATGTTTATTTGCATGTGGAATGGCGGAGCTCAGGGCTGTGTCCACACTATTGACGTTTGCAAACTGCATTTCTGCAGTGCATTGTCTTCATCCTGATGGTGGTTTGTGCTGACTCCTGCCATCCCTACCTCAAAGAGCAGTCTGTGTTTCTCCCTTGGTCTGCCCAATACTGGAATCCACCTGAAGTGGCTTAGCAACTTGCCAAAACCCTATAGATACGTGTTTATTACCTCTCCAGTTTGATCTCCATTTGTTTAGCTTGGAAAGACTTTATATATTCCTATGGGTATTAAAAACCCATCTGATACATTAAAGGAGCTTGAAGGATCAAAACAAAAATGTTGTTTGGAACTGAAGCACATAGAATA
>RJWM01011068.1:0-61129 GCA_004363535.1 Dasyprocta punctata | reverse complement strand
GACGGGTTGAAGAGAGGGGAGTGTACTGGAGAAAAAAAGAACCAAGATGTATTATATACAGGTACAAATTCTCTGTGATCAACGGGATCATTATGTATATCTAAATTGTACCAATAAAATTTTTAAAAATTATTATTCAGAAGAAGCAATGGTAAACTCTTGAAAACAGTTATCAAGGAAACACTCAAAGTACTATTCACAATTTTCAATTTCAACACATAATCAGGTGCATGATTATTTCTTTTAAAAATACTAGAAAACATTTCTTTGCTATTTAGTACTGCCCCCTTAATTTGCTACATGACTTGCATTAAAATACTTCATTTCCTTGGTCTTTAGTTTCCTTGTCTATACAACAGGCATAACTGTGTGATAGAGTTATAGTGCAAGTGAGAAATAAAGTAGGTAAAGGGTCTAGTACTTTTCTCTTTTTAATTGTATCACTAAGGAACAGCAGTTTCAGAATTTAAGATTCTGAATTTAGTTAAAATATTGCAATTACTCCAGGTAACATTCTATGTTATTACTGCTAGCAGTTCATAATTTTTAATCTTTGTGAAATGTAGCTAGAATTATTCTTTTATATTTCATTAAACATTTTTGTATCTTCAGTACTAGCTATGAACTAAAGAAATTTACTATGTGATATTTCTGAATAATAAAATTGAGAGTAAATAATTCCATTTGAGAAGGTTTTCTTCTACATTTTAACACACATACTTTCAGTTTAATTTGTTCTCAATTGCTATTTTCCATTATTTGAGAATTTAAGCTTTGTGAGTTATTTTTAACAAAATATCCCAACTCACTCATGAAAGAGGTAAAGGAAATGGGAATTAGAAATCACTTAACATTCCATCCAACAAACAATAATTTACTACTAATATTATGGTGAGGTCTATTAAATATTAGGATGAAAAACCAGCCCAGTCCTTCAGAGGTTCACAGCCTAGTTGGAAGACACATAAAATCTTCAGTGTGCTACATGACATAATCAAGGTACTTACAAAAAGCCTAGGAAAACAAAACAAGCTAAATTTTCCTGTGTAAAGTAATTGAAGTTTAATGTTTAATCTGAGTCTTAAATTTTGAGTGACTTTCTAAATGGAAAACATAAGAGTACAAAAATCAAAATGGAGGGATCAGTTACAGACTTCTGAAAATACTTGTCATTTTCTGGGAATTAAAAGAAATCTGGGCCAATGAGGTGGCAGTGAGGATTGGGGAAGATGAAATGGGAGGAGATGAAATGGCAAATGTAAGGTGGGACTAGCCTGTGAATGAATTTGGACATTATCATTTCTAAGTGATGATCTATGATTTTTTTTAGTTTTATTATGATTCAAGAAGCATACACAGAGGGTTTCAACTATGGTCTTGCACAGTAGGAGTAGAAAAGATAGTTTAAAAATAGAAGGAATTGAATTTAACATTTGTCATGTGAGCATGATAAATATGGGTAATAAAGAAAATGGAACCACTAAAGACTATCATGTTTCTAGCTTTGGCTACTGGTTACATTATAATATAAATTTAGATTCAAGAAACCAGGAAAAGTGATTAAAAAAAAACTTCAGCTGGGAGTTTGGCTTAGTGCCTTAAGCGCCTGCCCTGGCAAGCGCGAGGTTGTGAGTTCAATCCCCAGTGCCGCAAAAAAAAACAAAAAAAACAAAACAAAAAAAAACTTCAACAGTCAGATTATTTTTTAAACAATTTTGAAATTGTATGTGGATTCAGTGTTACTATGAGAATGGCTATATTTTTCATACAATGATTGTGCGAACCTGTCTCAGAGTATGGCTACCTTCAGAAAATGTATAAAAGTGTTACTGATTCCTTGTTGTAGAAGGATGTATGCTTATTTTAAATATTTGGGGAAAACAATTGTATATCTTCATATAATTTTGAAATGTTTTCTTCCAATTTTTGTTTGTGGTTGTGATGAAGTTATTTGTAAACACACTTTTATACCTTCCTTTGTTTTTTGTTTATCATTATAAAACAGAATTTTAAAAAATATTAAACAAAACTACAGAGTCTGCCAAAAAATGTATACACACTGTAGGAAAAGAAAAATAGAATGATGTTTTTTCAACATATGGTGTTACCCTCATATGGGAGACCCTAGAGAATGTCATATATTTTAGAAAACCCACTACAGGGCCAGCCCTTAGAGAAGAAATCGAAAATGCATGTGCTGAAATCTCAATGATCACCCAAGCATCAGTTTGCTATACTAATAAATGTCTGGAAGCTAACAGCTACCACTTTGAGTACTTCTTGTAATTGTCGAGCCCAAAGCTAACTGTATTAATCATGATGTTTCAATAAATTTAGTATCAAAATACACAAACTTTTCTTTTCGTGAAGTATATGCATTTTGGGGACAGACTTTGTATTATTTAGAATTAAGGTATACAATAAGAAATATATAATTCCATCTAGAATGCCCAGTCATATAACATTATGAGTTATAAAGCCTAAGTCATAGTATTATCATTGATAATAATAATAAACTTCAACTAGTCCTTAATTAAAAGAAAAAATTTTAGCTAATAACAAATGAGAAGCAGCAGAGAGGTCAGTAGCATCTATTTATCTACTTCTTACTTTCTGTTAAAAAGGTACTAACCATGTAGTCAAAGCTGAGACTTAGTTAACTAAATTAAGTATTGAGCAAAGACTGTGCAATAAAATTAGCTAGGGGAGCTAGGATTTAAATTTCCATTTGCTGGGACTTCAAATTCTCTTTCCAGTATACTTTGCTGCCTTCCTCCAATGATAAGTCATGCAAAATGACAATTTTTCTTTTTTTTTCTTAAAATTTTTTTTATTTTAAAGATAATAAAAACCAACAAAATAAAACAGAATAAAGCCAATCAAAACAAAGCAGCAAGACTGGTACAGAACTTCAAAACAGAATACTAGGAAAACAACAATAGCTACCATAGTATATTCTGTTATCTTCACAATAGTTGTCCATTCCATCAGATATAGCAAAATCAAACCAAAACAAAACAGAATAAAACCAATCAAAACAGAACACTGAATAAAGCAAAACAATCAGAAAAAACAATATTAGATTTCAAAGACAAGATAGAAGGAAATCCCCCATATTTGCTACACTGCATATTGTTATCCTCCCAACTGATGCTCAGACCACTGGTCCCAGGCCTGCAAAATTGACAATGCAAGCATTCAGTTGCTTTTTGTACCTCAGTTGCTATCAACTCAGCCTGTTCTGTGAACCAGCTGGTTGCTAATGGGGGTGGAGGGGTGTTGATTCTCAGCCTATGCACTGGTAGGCTCACAGCGGGTGCTATCTGACTTTTCTCTTCCTGGGCCCCATATGGCTTGCATGACATACCAGAAAGGCTGGCTAGTTGGCTTCTTGGTGGGCTCCCCCAATCCTGCCAATTTTTAGGAGGCACTGACTTTTCTCTTCCTGGACCCTGCATGGTTTGTGCAGCTTACCAGAAAGGCTGGCTAAACAACAATTTTTTCTGAAAAAATCCACAAATTCATTTGAAATGCTAGGAAATTATTTCTGTGGGTCTTAATTCTAGTGCTCAAAAAGAAAAGACAGAGTTGGTCTTTCCAATTTTAAATTTCTGTGACTCCAACCTTCAAAAATAGTTGCTGAGTTATTTCTTTCAGTAGAGGTCAAGTTGTTTACCAACACCAATCTGCTCACCTGCACATGAAGCCATCTTGGACCTTTTAGGCCAAACTTAGTAACAGATAATGTGGGCAGGACTAGTACAAGAAATGAACAGTTAATGCTATCCCAAATTGCTGACCAACAGATTTGGGAATAAAACCGGTTTTGTTTTAAGCCTGCAGATTTTGGAGTAATATAGTATGAAATAACTAATATAGCAGTCTTAATAGATATGGTGGATACTAAAAGTTAAAGTAACACTTCCTTACTGGAATGGTTGATACACTGTGTCAACCCGAGGGTTGAGAAGTTTAGAAGCTTAATTAAGTGACTCAAAAGTGGGCCAGGGTCCTCATTTTGTATACATCTTGAGCCTGTGCAAGAGGAGGGCACAGAGATGCTATGGGTGAACAGCCTGCTTGTTCCTCCCTTTTTGATCTTGCTGCTTTTGCTGTCTTCTGCTTCCTTGAAGTGTTGCCCTTGTGCCACGTCACCCTGCCTTGGAGCCAGCTGATTATGGACTGAAACATCCACAAACTGTGAACTAAATAAACCTTTCCTTCCTTAATTTTGGGTGTTGGGTATTTTGTCTCAGCAATGAGAGAAAAATAACCAAGACACTTACTTTACCAAAAACAATTTTTATGTGCTCTAATTATTTGTTTATGAATTTTGAAAAGATGAGGAAAGAAACCAAACATAATTTAGCAAACACCTTTTTTTCTCAATTATTTAGTAATATATTGAAGGCTCAAAATATAAGAATCTCTGTGTAACATAATCAGCCATTATAAAAATAATTTCACATTTCATATGTATTCTGTATTTTAAAATGTGTGAATTACTCACTCAGCATATTAAAATGTTCAAAAGTCTCAAAACTTAAGTCATCCTAACACAAAGCATATAATAAAAGAATGAATCTATGAAATTACTCAACACTACATAAAGATTCAGTATATTGTCTTTTCTTAAAAATTCACTAAATGCCTCTAAAATCCATCCATTTAAATATTCATTGAGTGTTAATGTGCAAAGCATCATGCTAGATGTTATTCATGGAGCGCTCAAAGACATCAGGTTTACTGACTGTTCACTGATTTGTGGGAACATATAGTGGAGAAAATAAGACACACTTTGAGTCCTATCTAAAGAAACAGTATTGCCTGAAAAGGTTAACAGAAGGCTGCTGGGAAAAAAGTGTTCTCTGAATTATACCATAAGAAATAATCAACATTTCAATAGAATGCTGTGGTCTGGGAAAACAATCTAGGCAAGCAAAATCTCTCTCTCTGTCTTTCTCTCTCTCTCTCTGTATCATTTTCTCTCTCTCTGCCTCCCTTCCTTTCTCACACACGTATACACACAGTAGATAAAACATATTCAGAGTACAATAAACAGTTCAACTTGGCTGAAATATGGATAATATGTACAGAAATTGTGGGGTACAACTGACACTAGATCTGCAAACGACTTGTATGGCAACCTACATATTAATTTATTCAGAGGGAATGGTAGTCAAAGTAGTTTTTGAAAGATAATCTAAAAGGAACTAATGTAGAGCTATAGCCACATCAAAACAGATTGAAATGAAGGTACTAGTAAAGAGAAGGCCAGGTTAGAGATAACTGGAATAGTCCAAATGAAAAAAAAAATCTATTAATATAATAAACAGTAACCCCAGAAATAACAAGAGAAATAAATAGGATTAGGTATGTAAATAGAAGCAAAGAGAAATCATAAGGACAGTTTTTCCACATGCGAGGGTATGATAATGCTATACACACCTTCCATGATGCCCCAACATTCAGAATAAAATATTATCTTTAAATAAGAAGCCACGGCCTGAAAGCTTTTTATTCCTCTTTGCTACTATAATCAAAGTGGTTTTGTGTAAAAAATTACTTAAACAGTACTATTAGGGACAGGGAGAACTGCCAAAAGCTATTACCCCAGATACGCCCTCTGTTTCCTGATAGTTATCACTGGGCACTAAAATCTTTAAAAACTCTCTTAGTGCTTCCTTATTGAATTCCTGTATTAATCAGCTTTTTTGTTGCTTTGATCGAATACCTGACACAGACAATTTAAAAGGGAAAAGGTATATATTTGGCTCATGGTTTCAATGGCTTCAGAGATTTCAGTCCATGATTGGCTGGCTCTAAGGCAGACACATCATATGGAAGTGCATGGCACAGAAAAGGTGTCAAGTTCATGGGAGCCAGGAAACAGCAAAGAAGAACCACAGACAAAGGAAGGTGCTATGGACACTTGAAAGACACACCACCAGTGATCTACTTCTTCTGAGTTGATTTTATCTCCTACTGGCCTATTCAGCTATGAGCTCATCAATGGCAAACCCACTGAAGAGTTAGTGACTTCAGAATCTAATTCCCTTCTAAAAACCCTACCTTTGAATGCATGAGTTTTTTGAGAGACATTTTTTATTCAAACCATAAAAATTCGCATATAGCCTTTTTTGTACTCCTGACAGCAGGGTGTTAAGGGATGTGCCCTGGTGTTTGGAAATGTAGTCTTAGTTTTTATGACATACCTTCTATGGCTAATATCCAAACCATAAGACTCTTAAACATACTAATGATTTAAATTGGCCTATCTAGACAACCACTGCATGGAAACCACAGGTTTCTACTATCTCACTTGAGAATTTTTGCTAGATTATCCACACAGTCCTACAACTGCTAAAATCCAACCTGCCAATACATTCCCAATAGTCTTGTCTGTCAATAATTTTTCATTTCTTGGTATTCTTTCATTTTTCAGACTGTTTAATGCCTCAAAACTTAAAATAACCATGATAGCTACCAATGATAGGGTGCAGAAATCATGTAAAATGTGAGTGATCAACATTTACTCTGTGTGTGTGTGTGTGTGTGTGTGTGTGTGTCTGTGTGTGGTGATGGAGATTGAATGCAGGACCTCATATATGTGAGGAAAGAATTCGCCCATTGAGTACTTCCTCAGTCCAAAGAATTCTTAACTCAGTCTCATCCACAACTTTATAGCAATATATTTTGAATTTCATTCTTTGGATGAGGAAATTAAGGCCCAAAGAGGGTAAATAATTCAATGAGTGGTTGATTACTTAGCTAGGGTTGTACAGAGTTTTCCCACAAAGCCCATGTTTACAGTACTGTTCATCATTATGCATATGAGTTTCCTTAGCATAAATGAATCATGAGATAAAATGAAAAGTAGAAGTTGGACCATAGCAATTAAGGGTTCAATTGGTTTTTTTTGGTTTTGGTTTTGGTTTTTTTTGGTATCAGGGATCAAACTCAGGACTTTGCACTTACTAGGTAGGCGCTTATGCTGCTGACCTAAATCCCTGACCGCCCCCCCCCCCGCTTTTTTTTTAGCTAAAGAATTAACCCAGGGCTTTGCATCCCCAACTCTTTTTTTTTTTTTTTTTTTGGGACAAGGTCTCATTAAGTTGCTAAATTGTCTAGTCTGGAATTGAATTAGCCATTCTCTTGCCTCAGCCTCCAAAAATGCTAGGATTACATGTATATGCTACCATGCCCAGATAAGCACAGCTTCTTAAGCTTGATGGCTTGAGTTTGAACCCTAGCTCTACTTCTAATTAGATGGATGAACCTGGGCAAGATATTTAACTTTATCTGTAAAATGACAATAATAAATATCTCACAGGGTTCCTATGAAAACTAAGTGACTAAAGGAACTAAAGAAATATGAGGCACATAGCAAGTGCCACAGAAATGTTCATCACTTTTGTTGCTACTACTCTTGTTATCACAATTATTGCCATCCTTTGACTCCAAAATAAAAGTATTACCTTCTCTTCCTGTTGCTTGGGATGAACTCAGGCAATACTAGGTAAGTGTACTACCACTGAAGTACACCCTGAGTCTTAAAGGTTTATCTTTAATCTTTGAATTGATTTTCACTTATAAATTTCAATCTTATAAAGTTTGACTGATATTGTCTATTAATATCATGGATTAGATGGTCTCTTATGCTTTAACTGCAATTGACTTTAAAATGAACATTTAAGTACCAATACCAGCTGCACAATGGAATTAACTAAGTATTCAAATCCATTAACAATGGATTCAAGCCTAATTTCAAAAACTATCAAGGGCCAATCCAAAAATCTCTAGGGAAATCAGACCAAAAAATAAAAAATCCCCTGATCATTCTGATTAAACTGGTTTAAAGATCAGCATTTGAGAACCACTGCCTTGCACATTTATATGAGTAATGAAGAAACCAATTCAAAGAAATTTCCACTTCTTTCCTAAACATATGCCTGAGGTCAAATTATATCAAAAGACTCTTTATGCTCTGGGTCCCTTGTAAAGGGAAAACCATTATATTCACAATACTTATTACCCTGTAGTAGGAAGCAAACTTCTGGCAGTTATTACCACCACTGTTACCTATTAGGTGCCAATTAAGCAGGGTATACAAAGATTTTTGGCTTCTCAAGTATGTATGTAATCCTGAATTTTGATAAAACTCTGTTACTAAAAAGCAAAATATCCTAACACAGAAAATAATCACTTAAAAGAATATTCTTCTATGATTTCAAGTATGCTAAAATGACCACTATACTTTGATTCATAGATATCCATATTACAAACATACCTTAGAGATGTTGTATGTTTGATTCTAGATCACCATAATAAAGCTAATATAAAAAAACTAGTCATATGAATTTTTGTTTCCCATTATATATAAAATTATGTGTATACTATAGTCTATTACATGTACACCAGCATTGTGTCTAAGAAAATAATGTATGTATATACCTCTGGTGATACTGAGGAAAAACAAATTCAAACTCGTCTTCCCCTACTATATACTCACACTTCTATGATCCCAAACGTATGGAAACTTCTCCCCTCAGTAAGCAAGTAACTCTGCAGTTGACATTAATCAGGCATCCTCTAAGCCAATTAGCATCAGATCCAACAAACTGAGGACTCAGACTGCTCCCCCACCTCACTTCATGTGCCCATCACACGTCCAGGCCTCTGGAAATTCTGACTTTTTCCTTGGGTTAATTCATTATAATGTGTCACAGACATCAGGGAAACGCCACATTTATTGGTCTGTTACAAGAAATACTTGAATGGATACAAATAATCAGCCAGAGGAAGAGATACACAGGGTGAAGTCTGGAAGTCCTGTGCAAAGGTGCCTCTGTTTCCATGTAGTTGGAGTACACCATCCTCAAACCATTTAGCTGAGTTCCTATTTACATTCCTATAGATGTCCATGTGTTCAGCTGTCCAGTAGCTCTCCAAACCTGTTCTTCTTGAAGGAAACTTTGCTATATAAGGATAACTGAAACAGGCAACCAGGCAGAAATGTGGTTGGACAAAAAGAACATACTCTACCAAAAGCAAGCATTCCCTGCGAATCTGCACCATGCATGGACCATTGTGGGGACAGCCAGAGGTCAGCCTTTTCCCATGAGTTAGCACCATTTGTGGACTGCGTGAGAAGCGAACAAGAAGTCACGAAGAAGCAAGCCCTCCCTGCGAATCAGTGCAATGTGTGGGCTGCTGACGGGACAGCCAGATGCCAGCCTTTTTCCGTGAGGCAGTGCCAATTGTGGACTGCAGGGGAAGAGAATAAGAAGTCACCAAGAAGTAAGCCCTCCCTGCAAATCAGTGTCATTCACAGGCCACTGAGGGGAGAGCCAGATGTCAGCCCCTTCCAGGGCATGGGATGGGAAACAAGAAGAGCCAACTACCTCCCCCCACCCTGCCATAAGCAACCAGCTGACCCAGAGAAACACAGGCTGCAATGGTAGTTATTGAGGTAAAATACAATGTAGTGCTTGTAGTAATTAGTGTTTCACTGACTTTGCAGGTCTAAGGACATCTGAGATCCTTCCCTTACACAGGAATGGAGAAGGGTTTATTATTTGACATTGAAACCCACCATTTACAGTAATAAACACCCATAAACTGTCTCAAAGTTATTTTCAGGGTTTCAGGGACAATACTTACTCTGCATTTCTGCAAGAAAGACAATAAATTTACATTTGCAAGGGATTTTAACACACTGTGACATTCATTTTATACCTATGTGAGGCACTCAGAATGCTTAAAGTCAACAACACTAGAGAAAATCTGAGTTTGCTATTATAGTCTTTATTCAACAGAATATTTCCAGTTTGAATTATAGAAATATATAACATAAAACAGAACTTCTTACTGTGTGACAGCTAAAGGTCTCCAGTATCTTAACTGTACAGGTTAGGGATGAAGGAGTCAGAAGGGACTGTGTTCTGTGAAAGGGGAAGCCAACCAGGAACATTTTCTTATTACTGACAAATAATTATCTGAAGGTAAATTTGAATTTGACTTTTACACCTTCTCCCAGTGAACTATTCCATTACATCTATTTGGCAAGTCTCATTCTCTAATATGCAGACTGAGGACAGAAGGGCAAAAATAATCAAATATAAAAAAATTTGTCATTTTGTCAAAATGGAGTGACAGATTTTACAATATCTTAGTCATTATAGAGAGCAACAATGCTTAGCAGAAATGAAATATTTAGAAATTTTTATTAGCTAGATAACCTTTAGTTGAAATTTATTCATGTTAATGCAATAATTCCCTTCATTATCTGGTGCTACAATATTTGATACTCATAATTAAATATAATTTTTGTGCCAGAATAGAGTTGTTACAGTCACTTTGTAGTTCTTTGGCCCAGGAGAGTTTCTTAGCTGAGATTATTTATCCAAACATTATGACTGAGGGAATTGTGTTTATCTTGTGCCTACTGCTGTCCTTTTGTGGCTTTAGAGCACTGAAAAAAATCATTTCAGCAATGTTTCCTTAATCAAGAATAATTGGTTTGCTTATTGGTAAAGGGATAAAAGGCCTAAAGAAACTATCAAACTACTAAGCCTAATTTGACTACAATACTTCATGAGCTCTTGTTGTGATAGATAAGATGCTAGATATTTTATATAGTTATTATTTCACTGAAATAATTAACTTTAGAAACTTTTTAAGTGTTTTCAGACATTTGTTATTCTGGAGACTAATCTCTAGATGCATAAACCAGTGGTGTTCAAAAATTGTTTTGCAAAACTCCAGTAATATGTAAAATGAACTTGGGAAAATGGAATGCATATATGTATAATTTTCATGACTACCTATTTATTTTAAAGTATATTTGGAGAAATAAATAAGCTACAATATTAAATCAACAAATTTAGAAATATTTTAGCTAAGGATGAAGCTAAAATAAGCAATAAAGAAAAAAAGTATATCGATATGAAAAAAATCCTTAAGTAAAATAAAATTCATATAGTATGTATGTACAATAAAATGTGTAAAGAGGGGGACGAGAACAAGAAGTCAACAAGAAGCAAGCCCTCCCTGTGAGTTGGCACCATGCATGGGCCTCTTGGGGGAGAACCAGACCCCAGCCTTTTCCCGTGAGTAGGAGCCATTCATGGACTGCAGGGGAAGAGAACAAGAAGACAACAAGGAGCAAGCCCTCCTGTGGATCAGTGCTATGTGCGGGTCACTGGGGGGAGAACCAGATGCCAGCCTCTTCCCATGAGTAGGTGCCATTCGCAGACTGTGGGGGAAGAGAAGAAGTCAACGAGAAGCAAGCCCAACCTGCAAGTTGGCACCATATGTGGGCCACTGCAGGGAGACCCAGACACCAGCCCCTTCTGGCGTGCAGGCTGGGAGACAAGAAGAGTCATACCCCCAAGCCCCATCATAAGTCACAGACTGATTGGCAAAAACACAGGTTGCAATGATAGTTACTGAGGTAAAATACAATTTAATGCTTGTAGTGTTTAGTGTTTCACTGACTTTGCAGGTCTAAAGCTGGTAGTCTCATCATCTATTCAGAGAATAACAATATGCAATTTAGCATCTATGGGGAATCTCCTTCTGAAGGTGGTAGCCATTGTTAGTTCCCTATTATCTTGTTCTGAAGTCCTGTATCATCTTCATTGTTTTGTTGGGTTGGGTTTTATTCTGTTTTGTCTTGTTTGATTTTATTATATCTAAAGGTATGGGCAGCTATTTCAAAGATAACAAGATATATTATGGCAGCCATTTTGTATTTACTATTATCTTGTTCTTGTTTTGAAGTCCTTTATTGCATTCATTGTATTGTTTTTATTGGTTCTATTCTGTTCTGTTTTGATTTTTACTATGTCTGAAGTATTGGCAGCTATCTTGAAGATAAGAAGCATTAGGGTAACCATTGTTGATTTCCTGTTGTCTTGTTTTGAAGTCCTATATCACTTATGATATTTTGTTTTGATTGGCTTTATTCTGTTTTATTTTGCTTGGTTTTATTCTCTTTAAAATAAAAAATAATAATCTAATTATAACAGACTACACAGGGAAACCTACAAGGAGTCTGTTCAAGATCTTCATGGTCTCTGTGTACCATTCCTTCTACTGGGAAATGGGGTAGGACTGTTGCTGAAATAGAGAGCTTATAATATACTATGAGATGTCAGAAAATTTCCTCGTAGTTAGCTCAAAGATATAAAGATATAAAAAATCAGAATATGTATTTTAGTTTGTATGATCTGTCTTAACAAAGAGATGTTCTATGGCATGCTTTGACTAGAAAAAGCAGCACATGAATGGGGGGAGGGAGAAGGAGGTGTGGGGTGCCTGCTTTCTAGGGCCTAATTCTGAGGTCTGAAGCACATTAATATGATAGTGAAAGACTGTCCTTCATCTTTTGAAGATATTTCAAAGCCCCTTCATGAACCAAGAAAAGTTTAACAAAAGATATGCTTATTATTCTAGTTATTTAAACAAAGGCTATGAGAGTTATAAGCCAGGAACTGTGAATGAAAACCAAATATATATCATAATATTACAATACCTTAATCTAAAAATAGTTTATTGCTAATGCTATGATTATCCACTTTAACAAGTCATACTATTTTGCTGGCTGAAGGTCTTGGCTTGATGTTGATGCCTGCTGAGTTCTTAGGGGTAGTAGTTACCGAAGGTGTAGGTGACTATAAATATTATTAAAGTGAGACAATGAAAAAGACATCAGTGATATTTGTCACATGAACTGACTCTTTCTTTAACAAAAGATTTCTCTGTTGTATGTTGTGGTGAGCATTTTACCCACAGTAGAATTTCTTTCATCATTGGAGTCAAACCTTTCAAACTCTGCCAATGGTTTATCAATCATATATATATATAATTATAAATCCTGTGTTGTCAATGGAGTGGACACTGGAAGTAAATTCCATAAAAAGAAACTACTCTCATTTCTTGTCCTTAAGAAAAAATTCCTTATTCAAAGTTTTATTATGATATTATAACTCAGTTACATTTTCAGGCTTCCTTTTAAATTCCTTTACTATTTCTCTGCCATATCTGTAGTTACTTTTTTGGAGTTTTGTCTTGAAGCCCTCATAGTGCTTCTATAAGAAATGGAATCAACTGCTTCCAAACTCATGTTAGTGGTTATTTTTTTATGTCTTCCCATGAATCATGCGATATTCTTAATGGTATCTGGAATGTTCTTTTCTAGAGCATTTTCAACTTACTTTGTAGGTTCATCACAAGAATCACTATGGCAGCTATAGACCTACAGAATATATTTCTTAAATAATATTATTTGAAAGTCTAAATGACTCCACAACCTATGTGCTCCTGAATGGATGTGGTGACGGTATGAAAACAACAAGAATTTTCTCCTATATCTAGATGAGAGCTCTTGGGTTATCAGCTGCATTGTCAATGAGTATACATTTTGAAAAAAATTTTCTTTTCCTGAGGAGGAACAAAAATGGGTAAACCATGCTGTAAATTGATGCACCGTCACCTAGGCTTTGTTCTTCCATTTACAGAGCAACAGGCAGAGCAGAATTAGTATAACGCTTAAGTGCCCTAACATTTTTGGAATGGTCAGTGTACACTGACTTCAACATAATACCATCCGTTACATTAGCCCCTCGTAAGATGGTCAGCCTGTTCTTGAAGCCAGGCTGTGTTAGACACTCCAGCTATGAAAGTCCTAGAAAGTTATCTTCTTCCATTATGAGGATATTGAACATACACTTAAAAATCTTGTTCAGTGCAGCCATTTTCACCAATTATCTTAGTAAGATCTTTTGGATAACTTGTTACAGCTTTTACAACTACACTTGCTACTTGGCCTTACAGTTTTATGTTATGTCTGTAGCTTCTTTCCTTAAACCTCAAGATTCAAACTTTCCTAGCTTCAAACTCTTCTTTTGCAGCTTATTTCTGCCACCCTTCACAGAGCTGAAGAAAGTCTGGTTTAAGCTCTGACTTGGAAGAATATTGAGTCGTTTGATTTTTGTATCCAGACCAAACTTTTTCCTTATCAGCAAAATAGCTGTTTGGCTTTCTTATCATTCATGTGTTCACTGGAGTAGCACTTTTATAATTTTCTTCCAGAAATTTTCTTTTGTGTTTACAACTTTGCTAACTGTCACAAGAGGCCTAGCTTTTGGCCTCTCTAAGCTTTCAACATGCTGCCCCTTGCTAAGCTTAATTATTTCTAGCTTTTTATTTAAAGATGTCTTACTCTTTCTCTGAAAATAGTGGGCATTTTAGAGTTATCAGCTGGCCTATATCTGTACGATTGTGTCTCAGGTTTTTCCCACGTATTGGTCCAAAATGGCGAAGGAGCCGACAACAATGCCTTGACTGACTTCCTTCTTCTTCTTCTGTATCCCAAGATAAACTTCTTGCCCCCTGTCCTGTGCATACCAAAGTAATGCCCAATTCGATGTTAATAAGACTTCCCCATCCGGCCGTGGACTCCTTTCCTAACTAGATATAATAAAAGTCTGCATGCTCCTTTGTTTCAGTAGACCATACTTGTGTATCTTTGGCAGCCCTCCCATGCCCGCAGTAAAGGCCTCTTTTTCTCCTCTCTCTCTTGTGCCAGAAGACCAAATCAGATGGTGCTGTGACTCCAGTTGGGAAAGACAGTGCGACTCCTGGGCAATGTCACCAATTCATGTACCCTTCCCCTATGAACATTGCCTTCTTCTCTCCACCCCTGCTATGGCTGTTGCTAGCCTCCACCCACCACTGGCCACTTCAATCCCTGCAGGAACACACACGTGAGCCAACTCTCACTTTGGAGTTCCTGTTTCATAAACCACAGGCCCGCATCAGGACACCCTACCCCCGTCCTACTGGACCTCACCCATCAGTGATGACTGTTGAGCCTGGGTGTGGGGCTTTCTCTCTCTCTCTCTTGCATGCTCCCCTTTGGGGTGACAACTCCTTCAGGGAGTACAACTCGGCATTTTTGCTCATTGGCTCACTTCCAATTCAGTCATCATGAGCAATGCTCCTTTGCACCCTGCAAAACACTCCCCTCAGCTGCCCCTTGAGTCATTCAGAATAATCATCAATGGCCACCAGAGGGCACTCTTGAGTTGGATATCCTCCAAGACCTCAACAATTTCTCCTACCATAACAGCAAGTGGTCTGAGATCCCATATGCCCAGGCCTTTTTTGCTCTCAGGAACAACCCTCTCTCCTTCAGGCATGTGGGGCAACCCAAGTTCTTTTGGTCTGCTCCACACCACCAGCCCCCCTTTCCATGTCCCACAGAGACTTCCTGCTCTTCTCTGTCGCCATCTTCTCCTCCCCTCACCATCACCCCTTTCCCCTCCTCCTCTTCCTCCACCCTGACACTACCATTTTCCTGCCTGCCCATCATACCCAATCTCACTTCTCCCAGTCTCTGCCATTCTGTGCCCCCTCCTGCTTGTCGCCACCTTCCAGTCATGCATTACTACCAATATCTCTGCTCCAACCTCCTTCAAAATGTCACTCACCCCAATCTCTCCTTCCTGTCTGTGACATGACAGGCACTAACAATGTTCATGTCTTTTTTCCCCTCTCTGACTTTTCCCATATCTCACAGCACTTAGGGTCCTTCACTGCTGACCCATGTAATTATGTCAAAGACCTCCAATTTGTGATTAATTCCTATGACTTCCTAATAGCTGTCTTTGCTTCTATAACTGTCTTTGCTTTCACAGGTAAAAAAGGTTTTATTCCCTTGATTCTTATTTCAAGAGATCTCTGTTAATTAACCTAGGTTCTCACTAGTCTATTTATACTTACAAATATGATAACTATAAAAGAGTTACTATAATTCAAATTGGCCAAATATATTCGTATGCACTCTGTTTGTGTAAGGTGTTTGTCTGTTAAGCTATTTATGTTTCTATGTCCAATCTGTACAGGTCATCTATATATGTTTCTTTGTCGCACAACCACCAACAGCTGTTTTTTATTTGCGCTCAACAATTTTTTCGTTTCCCATTTTGGATCATTTGTTCAAAATTTACTATGGGTTATATACATTTAAAAGCATGCTTCCACCTGAGTCACCAGTTGGTCATAATGATGCTATAATTGGTTATGTAAATTTAATATATACTGTTGTTTATGTCTCATGACTTGAGAGTCTCTCATTGTTCAAAAATAGTGTGCTAATGTTGTGAGTTGCTTTTTCATACGTGATTTACAAAATAATTAAAATTATTAAGATAATTAAACAAAATCCCTTTGGTGGGGAGAGATTAATGGATAGGACTTCAATTGATGAATGAGAAAGTGGCTGCCTGGTAACATTTTACCAGCTCTTGTTCAGCAGCCCAAATGATCTCCATAGCCTTATGGGAGACACCCCAACTAAAGTCATAAAATACGTTATTGTAATATGTTCACATTGGTCATTGTCAAAAAAATTGTAATACAATAACGTTTTAGGATTTAAAGATATTCTGATATAAAGGTTTCATATGGTTAAGACAATTCATTATTGCTGATCTTATGATATATTAAATGTTTTCATGCCTTCAAGAATACAAATCTTCTAAAATGTAAAATTGGACTTGTTTATGATGATAGACATCTTTCAGATCCAGACATCTGCCTTTCTCTTGTGTGCCAGCTACTTGTGGTAGGAGGATTAGGTCAAACCAACATGAAGTCACCAGTCAAGTGGTAATTTTTTAAAGAAAAATTTATATAATGTATACGTTACATATATGCTACTATACTTAGAGATGCTTAGACATTGAGCAGTCCGAACAATGTCACAAATTTCTTCAATGACATCCTATTTAAAGAAAAACAAATTAGATGAAAACTTTTTATACTAGATAGAGATGATTAATTACAAAGACTATTTTAAACCAAGATGGAGATTTAAGTGCGTTACAAAATATCATCATGACCGTTATGCTAAAATTCCCACTTTATCTCCCAAGTGGCACCCGACATCAGGGCCAAATTTAAAAAGTCAGGTCTTGGCCTTCAGTACCCACAGGGAGATCTCCTAGATGTGGCTTTCCAGGCCTTCAATAATAGAGAGGAGCAACAAAAACAAAATGATCTAGAAAAAGCTAAACTCCAAGCTAGGCTTAACTGCCCATTTTTGACTGTGGCACTCAGAGCTCAACGCAAGTCACAAGTCGACGACAAGTCCAACACCAGAGTCCCTCCAGGACCATGTTTCAAGTGCAAAAAGAAGGACACTGGGCATGAGTATGCCCAGATCCAGGGCCACCACCAGGGCCCTGCCCCATCTGGAAGCTGGAGGGTCACTGAAAGATTGACTGTCCTCTCTGCCAGAGTAGGTAAATCATCAATCTCCCCACCCTCACAGGATTTTGTGCCATTGCTGCCTCTAGATTCATCACTGACTAACTTGCTTGTAGTTGCTGCTGAATATGACTTTCAAGGCTCAGGGCCTATGGCCCCCACCAAGGTATCACTCTCAGCACCCTAAGTCTCACTGGATATCTCAGATAGGACACTCTCTTTTCTTGTCAACACGAGGGGCACCTATAGTGTTCTTCCTGAGTTCTCAGGTTGATGTACTGATCCTCAGTCTCTGTCGTGAAGGTTGACAGCCAACCTACACAACCCCTCCAGACAGGACCCATTCCCTGTAAATTTAAAATTCTTTTCTTCACTCACAATTTTCCCATGATCCCAACCCACCCCACCTCAATATTCACCCACACAATTACAACTAATTCACAAACCTAACTATAATCAAAACACTCAAGGATGGATCTTTTAGGGATCAAAATTTATCCTCCCAGATCATCAGGCCACAAACATTATCACTAACTTACACAATTGCTTACATGTAGGCACTCAAGCTTTATACAAACTTCTCACTCCAGTCATCACTCATCCCTCTCTAAAAGGTATTATTCATCAGATCACTCACAACTGTCATTTTTGCACCAAAACTTCTCCTCAGGGACACCTACCTCCCCCTTCTTTTCCAACTCATCAACTCTGGGGACACAGTACAGGTGAAGATTGGCAGATAGATTTTACACACATGCCTAAATGCAGAACCTTTAGATACCTCCTCACCTTTGTCTGCACTTTCTTTGGATGGATAGAGCCCTTTCCCATGGCCTGAGAGACTAGAGACATAGTTTCTGAGATTCTTATACAGGAAATATTCCTATATTTGGCTTACCTCAAACTATGCAATCAGACAACGGCCCCACTTTCATTTCCCAGATTACTCAACAAGTATCCTTGAGTCCAAACATCACTTGGCACTTATACATACCATCTCACCCACAGTCTTCAGAAAAAGTAGAAAAGACGAATGGCTTATTGAAGACACACCTCACAAAACTTATTCTAGAACTACACCAACCTTGGCCTCAGCTTCTCCCTTTAGCTCTAACTAAGCTCAGGACACTTCCTTGGGCCCCTGCCTTTCTGAGCCCCTTTGAGCTCATGTATGGCCAACTGTTCTTACTTCATAATTTACCTGCTTCCCAAGATCTACCTCCTCTGGCAGATCATACCCCAAACCTCACTTTCCTTCAACATCTACTGTGCCAACATGCAGATCATTGTCTACCACAACCTTCTAAAGGAGCCAAACCAGATCCAACAATATCTCTGGGAAACTTAATTTACCTCAAATCTAAGCCCACAGGGTTACAAAGTGGAGTGGTCCTTACCTGGTCTACCTTGCAACTCCAATGGCAAAGTTGCTGGATTGCCATCCTGGTACCACCTCACTCAGACTAAGTGGTGTCCACCTACTACAAACTCCTCTGATGTCACCTTTCCCAAGTGGGCATCTCAGCTCCTGACTCCCACCCGTCTTCACCTTACCAAGGACTCACAACTGTCACTCTCTGATTAACCAATGGTTTGTTACCCTATCTGGTTCCTCGTCCCTTATATTCTATTAGTAGTTCTTTTTGCAGTAGGATTCTGGGCAGTCTTTCTGAGTGATTTTCACTTCATACATAAGATCTGCTTCATAATCTTCTACCTGATACTTATCTCAGGCTTAACTGTTCTTAACTGCTATGGACATACATATCTTCCTGACTTTGATCTACACTCTCCTAACACTCACACAATCACAACCATTTCTACCTTCAACTATAACTTCTACCTCACAAAACATGGAGGAGCAGCAGGCTACAGCCACAATGCCATAGCTCAGGCGAACTGGACCTCAGGTAACCTCACATTCCACATTCTCTGGTGCTTATTGGCCTGTGTTAAAGATCTACATAGCAATGCTGTATTTGCAATTAATGGTCTGAGATTCCGTCTCTGTCCAGAAAACCCACATGATTCATCCTGTTAGGATGCCAGTTACTACCACTGCCCTTACCAGGGATGTGAATCCACAGGCTCAACTGAAAATGGATACTGGATTAATCATGATGATCATATATTCAATAACATTACCTGTGACAGACAAGTGAACTTGGATGCTACATGTCACCATCAGGGACCCACAAACCTTTCCAGTAGTCCCAGAAAGTCAAACATGAGAATTTCAACTACACCAAGTACCTACCTCTTATAAAAACTATATGTTCTTAACTCTACATAAAACATTACTCCCTGATATGCAATCTATACCACTGAAGTGCTTTCATTCATCCTAGCCCTCTCACCATGCTCAATTCCCCTACTCATACCACAACTTCTTAACAACACATACCAATTCTTACAATCCATTCTCCAGGGGTATAACACAACTGACTTTTCTGACTGCTGGCTTTGCCTGCCCCTTCAACAGGATTCATATATGACATATCCAGTCACCTGGGAGATATCAGCCCTTCAAACATATGCACAAGCACAAATTGTCAGGTCTCTAACTTTAGCACCAGGACAATTATGGCCAAAAAAATCTCCACTTAGGCCAAACCGGCACAACACCTATGGTGGGGTTTCTTGAGCCATGCACCCTTGTATAAGAAATAACAAATATCACCCGCCCTATGTGTCAGCCCTATGGACAATTTTTTGTCAGTGGGTTTGCAGCATTCACCTGTCTCTCTTCTGTATGGCAGGGCTCCTGCACATTGGCAGGAGTGGCCCCACAAGTGACACCACGAACAAAATCTGAAGTCATGCAAAGACTACAGACTAACTCTCACACAGTGTATCATAGGTCATCCAGGGCTGTAGCCCCTATCCTCACAGGGATTTGTATCTTCTCACCTATTAGTGTAGGAGCTGGGGGAATTAGAATGCGTATTTCCTTCTATACTCAGTTGTCTTAGATTTTAAAACCTCTGTTTACGAAGTATCAAAAACTATGGGCTCGCTTCAAGATCAGATTACCTCTCTAGCAGCAAATGCCTTCCAGAAATGTCGAGCCCTTGATGTACTGACTGCTGAGAGAGATGGTACCTATGTTATGTTGGGGGAAGAATGTTGTTTCTTTGTAAACCAGTCAGGTATAGTCAAGGGCTAAATTCACAAGCTCTGACAGCTGGCAGCAAACATAGAAAAAAGACACATAGGGTATAATACAACCCCATGGTCCCCCTGGTGGCCCTCCCTAGATTCATGGGCACTTACAGTAGTACCTATCATATGTCTACTAATCACAATCAATTTTTTTCCTTCTCATAGCAACCTTTGTCTTTAAACTCCTCTTGAGGTTTATCCATTCCAGGATACAAGCTTTCACCACTAAAGAGCCCCCTGAGACCAGCCTCTACATGGGAGCTACTCGTCATTCTGCACCACACCATAGCCCCTACTATGATACCCTGCCCCATTCGGCAGGAAGTAGCCAGAGAGATACGTCACCCCTCCAACCACCAAAAGATGGGAATGATGGGCTTTTCCTATGGCACTGGTCCAAAATGGTGAAGGAGCCGACAACAATGCCTTGACTTTCTTCTTCTTCTTCTCTCATCCTAAAATAAGCTTCCTGCCCGCTGTCCTACGCACACCAAAGTAATGCCCAATCTGATGTTAATATGACTTCCCCATCCGGCCGCGGACTCCTCCATTAACCAGACCTAGTAAAAGTCTGCACCCTCCTTTGTTCCAGCAGAGAGTGCTTGCATCTCTTTGGCAGCACTCCCATGCCTGCAATAAAAGCTTCTTTTTCTCTTTTCTTTGTTTCTCCCTTTCTCTCTTGCATCAGAAGACCAAATCAACAGGGAAGCCCAAGGACAGGGTGAGAGACAACTCAGGGAAGCAGTCAGAACACACATGATATTTATCAATAGTTTGCCATTTTATATGGATGTGGTTTGTGACACCCTAAAATAATGACAGTACTGTAGTCAATGATCACATTCACCATAATAGACATAGATAAAAACACAGAAGTTTGAAATCTTATGAGAATTACCAAAATATTATGCTGCATCCTGCATGATGGGCAGGGTCCTGAGAGAGGGCAATGGGGGATTAAGAAAAGAAAAGACACATAAGAAAAGGAAAACTGGGACTGGGTGGGATGTGACCCCCTGATGGAGAGACAGCAATGCCTTCCTGGCCCCACAGTCTTTATTTATACAAAGCAAAAATAGAGAAAGTGCAACGGCATCGAAAGTGCAAGGTTTCAAGTGTTTTGTTGAGAACATGGAAAGCAAAATATTCTCAGAGCTATTTGTGCTGTAGTTAACAGTAAGAAACAACAACAGGCCAGACTCCTGCTAATACACAACTGACCTCGTTTACCCAGTCTACCTCTGACATTTTATGTTCCTGCGACTGGCTTTGCTCTAATCCCAGAGTGCATGAACCTCTGGCTCAGCCACTCCCCACAATATTATACAGACATAAAGTGAGCACGTGCTATTAGAAAAACAAATGCACAGACAGAATTTCTCCTGCAGAATTGTCACAAACATTCAATTGGTAAAATAATGCAATATGCATGAAGTTCAATAAAATGAGATATTCTTGTAAACGCTTTTTACTTTCCTAGATAAGCTGGAACATTGCTTTATTTTCTTCCCTTTTTAGGTCTAATACTAATAATGAACACATTCAACTAATCTGAGCTATATGATAGCATGACATACACGTAAGGAACTGTACAGAGTGCTTCAGAGCCTGCTAGTAGAATGGAATTCGACAATTCACTTCTGAGTATGCAGAAACTCTTGAACATCTTACAGTATTCCCCAAACTATTACTGATTAGTTTAAAGTCTAACTCAAAATTATAGCTTCTGTATTTAAAGGAAAGACTTAGGATCTACATAAACTATTAATTAACTGAACAAAAGCTCAACTCTTTCTCATTAAACTCAGGTAAGTGTGTGACATTCATTTCTCAATACTGTAACTTTATATTTGAGAAGAAACAAACTGTCTTTCATATTGCACTCAGGTGATTCAATATAACATAGGGAAACCACTTGGACTTTTAGAGCTTTTGGCTGTAAAATAAGTGCAAAAAGTGAAACACCTGGGCACCCCAAATGAAAACTATCATGTTTATCATTACTATACCTCTGCTTTGTGGCTATTACTTCTAAGGACTCAAATACACTCTAAGAGACTGACTTGGCATGGCCTTAAGCTACATGGGAGTTATTTATGTAACAAACAAGTTCTGGTTTATTATCTAATGCTTTTTGACTCAGAGTCCTAGCTCCAGGCAACATTGAAAGTTAGGCTGATACTATCTTTAAAGCCATTCTTTTTATCTAAACTGTTCTTACTCTCTTGGGGCTGTCTCTGTCCAGGGCCAGCTAACCTTTTTCAAACAATGCTTTATGGCTCTCACTTTTCCTAATACAGTCTCTGCCCCCTCCATGGAAACTTAATTGTCCTGTATCCCATTTTGGCAAAGCTCAATGAACTAATCTAATAATTTCTGTCAAATTATGATATTAATAGTGGACACATAATAAATGAAGTACACATCCTAAAACAGAATCATTTTCAGGACCCCATGAAAAGACAAAAGTGAATAATACGGAAATTTTAGGGAAGGTCAGAGGAAAAAACCATTTGTCTAGAAACCATTAAGACCTGTATGTAGCTACTTCTTCTCTTTCAAGGAAGTTTGAATAAAACTAGTCCTAAGAAGCAGAATAATGCATCTTCAATGATAAAATGTCTGAGCCTTAATCTCTAAACTTGCAATTATGCCAAAGGCAAGGAAGAATTAAGAGGATAGAATTAAGGTTGCTAATCAGCTAACTTTAAAGAGAATATCCTGGATTGAGTAGATCTAGTGTAATCATGGGTACTTTAAATGAGGAAGAAGAATAAGATCCAGAGAGTGGCATCTTGAAAAAGAATGGATCAGCTATTGCTGGCTTTGAAGATAGAACACAGGCATTAACAAAGATGTGGATAGACTCTAGAACCTGGAAGAAGACAACAAGATACTCCCATAGAACCTCAGAAAGGAAAGCAACCCTGCCTATACCTAGATATCAGCCCAGTAAGACTAATTCCGAGCCAATTTCAGATTTCTCACCTCTAGAACCAGAAAAAAATCGTGTATATTAAGCAATTAAATTTGTGGCAATTTGTTACAGCAGCAACAGAAAATATACTGTCAATGTGTAAGAGGAAACTAGTACCTTCATCCCTCAAAACACATGCTTGGTATTTTCCCACTGGATCATACTGCTGCTTCATACAAGTAGACTCATCATACAAGTTGACTCATTTGTATTTGCTAGTGATTATACAACTAACATAAATTATAAATTGTTGTGGTTAAAGATAAAAATATCCAATAATCAGAAATAATTTAAGGTACAATGCAAAAATACCTTTAAGTGTTTAATTGGACAAAAAAGGTATAACTAGTGAAAAAAACCCATTGGCTTGTGTATTGGTAACTGCTCTAATCACTCTTTCATTGAAGAATGGGGAAGGATGGTGTGTCAAATGTGAGTAAAGAAACTTCTAAACATCAGTGTATGAATGAATGACTCGCAAGCTTACAACATATTACTTTTCTCTTAGTATCCCACACCACAAGGAAGGAAGTACACTTGTCACTGATGTCATCCTGAATTTAGGGGACATACCTACTTCCAGAAAACTGCACATAGCACCTAAAATTTAAAAACAGAATGGATAATGTACTTATAGATCCTTAAAAATAAGTAAAACTACACATTAACTCAGGGAATTTGTTTTATAAGAAATATCCCTGAAAAAAAAATTAGCAAAAGCACTGACAGATTCTTAGCTCATAGCAAGATAAAGTCTATGATTTTGTAAACTCTCTAAGAGCACAAAATATATTAACTTTTTTTGATTATGAAGAGACTAAAAATACACAATTCCATATTCTATCCCCATATATGAAATTCTTCGATGCAAAGAAATGACTGTGATTGTTTTCCTCCAAGAGGAAATTCAGGGCCCTCTGGTGTTGAAAAACAAATGATCTCTTTCACCTTTACAAACTAGACTTAACATGGGATCATAAAAGCTCAGAATCTAAGAGCTGAATATTTTAGTGTAACATATGTCAGTATAGTATTGATACATAATTATTTTTAGTAGGAATTTTTGTCATGGATAATTATTCAATTTTTATTCTGATGCAGTCCTAGAAAAGCATTAAAAAGTTGAGCCACCTAATTAAAACAATACTTGCCTACAATCTATATTTCCTCTCTAGCTTTAGAAGAAGAAAGGTGAGTGATTTAAGGTTTTGCAGTATAGCAATACAAGGGGCATGATGGTTAGTCTGATTTATAACTTATTCTTCAAGCTTTTATAAATTACTAGTAACATACAAAATGGAAAAGATAACATCTGTGATAACATAACCCAGCTTATTAAAACATAACAGAGTTGTACCCCTTCATATAGTGCTCTAGATCACATTCCCCTTCCCCATAGTAGATAACTACTCTCAAATCTGGTATTTATATGATTGATTTTGAAGATGTATTTCAGTGTTCTGCATCTTCAGTGTCCTGTATTCTACTTCTTCTAAAATTAGAAGTCAATTTTAAAATACTACTTTATAAAACAAATCCCTAGTGATACCAATTACAATTAAATATGTATTTGCAATATGACTTTATATATTTGAAGATGATGAACTGTGATAAAAGATTAAATGGACACCTTTAAAATCTAAACTGTGAAAAACTAAAACAGGATCCCTATGTGCCAATGAAAAAGAAAGTGACTTTATGGAAGACATATCTTTTCTAGATAAACCTAAATAAGCAGGTCTTTAATAAAATGTATTGGAGTAAGTAAGACTCAAAATCTAAAATAGATATTGTGAAAGGGTAAGAAACTGCTCATAGAGGAGAAATAACTGGGATAGGGGAAAGGAGAAAAGAAGAAAGGGAAACTGAAAAAAATATAAATTTGTTTATATATACACAAAATAACTAAGATGATTATACTACTAATTCTACTAGTTCTTGGAAAGTAACAGTTAATACTCATATGATTAGATCAATTTTGCATGTCTACATCTGGTAAAGTAAGCAACTCTTTCAAGGATGAAAATATGCAATATTACAACCATTGTTAAAGTCCTATCACCTTGTTTTGAAAGACTATATTATTATTGTATGAATTTCTGTTGTTCTTATAGTTGTTTTTATGTCTCCCAATTTTTTGTTTTTCTTTTCTGTTTTCTTTTTTCTTCTCTTTAAAAGAAAAAAAGAAAATACAAAAATAGGACAAAAATTTTGTCTTTAAACACAAAGAACATACACTCATAAATCAAAATTTTCAAGAATAACAATAACTTCTTCCCCAAAGATGAAATTCTTATGTACAAATTTAAATATGCACAGGTTGTGAACACTAAAATCTGAAAAATACTGAAGAAGCTAAAGACCTAAATGAAAAAAAAATATATATCACGTTCATACATTAGAAAAGTCCACACAGTGAGGGTTTCAATTCTCTCCAAGTTGATACATAGATTTAACACAAATACAATTTAAATCCCATAGGATTTTTGTAAATATAAACAGGCTCCTTATAAACTATGTGAAGAAAATCAAAGGAACTAAAATAGCTAAAATTATTTTGAAAAAGAACAACAGAATTGGAGAACTCATAGCACCATTTTATGAATTACTATAAAGCTCCACCAAACAAGATAAAGGGCTATTGACAAAAGGACAAAAATAAATATGAATTGAACGGAACACAAAGTCAAGAACTAGACCCATGAATATACATCCAATTTATTTTTGATAAAATTGCAAAACCATTTCAGTAGAAAAAGGAAAGTGTTTTCAACAAATGTTGCTGGAACATCTGAGCATCTCTACTTGACTTAAACCTTGACTTAAACCTCATTGTGTCTTTTAAAAATCAATTCCCAGTACCAAAAACCAAAACAAAACACTCCTTTTTAGCATAGGACAGGGATGGGGAACCTTCTAGAGCTTTCAATAATAACAAACAATGTGCTGCAGCACATATGCCATAGGTTCACCACTGACCTAGTATGAGACAAAATTCATAGATAACACCAAAATTAGCTTAATCAAAATTAAACTCATTTGCTCAGAACAACAAAAGAACAAAAGAAAAATACATGCTAGAAACTGGGAGAAAATATTTATAGATTACATATCTAATATAGAATTTGTACTCAAATTATATAAAGAACTATCAAAATTGAATATGAAATAACTAACCTGATTAAAATGTATACAAAATAATTTAACAAATACTACACTCAGTAAAGAGTATATATGAATGAAAAACAAGCACGTGAAAAATGTTCAAAATTATTAGGGAAATGGAAAGAAAAGCCACAGTGTGATAGCACTAAACAGCTATAATACTTGAAAAATTAAATTTAAAATATCGAGTATACCAAATGTTTGCTTTCAAGGATACACAGAAAATAGAAATTTCATACACTGCTGCTTATAATGCAAACTAGAAAACAGTTTGACAGTTTCTTATATAGTTAAATACACACTTACCATATGATCCAGAAATCCCACTCCTGAGCATTTACCCTAGAGAAATGAAAGTTACGAAAATATGTAAGTGAATGTTTACAAGAGTTCTACCATAACTGGCAAAACATGGAACAATCTACATGTCCTTTTATGGCTCACTGGATAAACCATGGTTTATTCAAACAATGGAATTCTAAAAGAGAACAAACTATAGGTATAAGAATCAATTTGAATGAATCTCATAAGCAATGCTCTTGGGAAAAAGAAGCCAGTTTCAAAAGGCTACATACTGTACAATTCTACTGTACAACATTATATTATTTTGTAATATTGTAATATTAGATAAAGTAAAAGAACTGGAAAACAGAACATTAGCTTTCAGGGATCAGGGATACATAAATGTGTGATTTTAAAGTAAAGGTATATAACAAAAAGGAGTTTTGCAGGTAATGGGTCTGTTCTGTATCCCCATTGTGTTGGCAAGTCTACGAATCTATACATATGTTTAAATCATAAAGCTATATGCCAGGAAAAATAAATTTTACTGCATGATAATTAAGGGAAACAAACTATGCTGGATAAAAAAAGTTTGCTGAGCAAAATCCTGATACCTTGCTATAGTTTCCATTTGAACATTAATCTTATTTAAATCTCTAAATCTCAAAAATTTAAACAATTTTCTATCATGTAATACTTCCAACCATAGTAAACGCCACTGAACAATTTCCAATTACATAAAGATTCACCCATGTCTATCTTAGCGTTATTCACAACACCCAAGAAATGGAAACAGCCTAAGTACCCATCAACAGATGGATGGATAAAGAAAACATGGTATGTGAAACAGAATACTGTTCAGTCATAGAAAAGAATGGCTGAAATTGTAGGTCATTATATTTAAGTGAAGTCAAGTACAGAAAGACAAATAGCGTGTGATCTCACTTATACTTGGAATCTACAAATGCTGATCACAGAGTTTGAGAATAAAACAGTTGTCACCAGTGGCCAGGGAACAGGGAGAAGGCAGAACGGGGCAAAAGCTGATCAATGGGTACTAGATTAAAGTTAGACAGCACAAATAAGTTCCAAGGCTCTACTGCACAGTAAGGTGCCTATAGATAATGATAATGCACTGTATATTTCAAAAAAGACGGAAGAAAGGATTTGAATGTTTAAATGCAAATATTGAGATAGATATGCTTACTCTTATTTGAATGTCACATAATGGTGCACAAATATCAAACCATCACAATATCCATAAATATGTAAAAATTTTTTTTCAATTAAGAACATAAAAAATTTAAGTTAATAGTAGCTATTTCTTTATATTTCATATGCTTAGTTTCCTTATTTAAAAAGGAGGGCATTAACACTCTGAAAATCTGAAGCAGGAGGATCACAAGCTCAAGACCAGACTGAGCAACTTAGCAATTTAGAGAGAACCTGTATTAAAATAAAAAATATTAAACAGGGCTGGGGTTGTAGGATAGTGTAAAGGCCCTATCTTCAATCCTTAGTACCTATAAACAAAAAAGAAAAGGCAGACTCTGTATTGAACTAATTACCTAAGGGCACAGTATTCCCAATAGGCACTTGATAAATGTTTATGAATTGATTTTTATTAAACATGAAATGAGCAGCATGACTATGCCAATACTTTACCTCAGATATTAACTCTTGCTAGGATTTGTCTTGCTTGAATTAGCAAGACTGACTTTTTTAAATTATTATTTTTGTTACTATTCTTTGATGGTTGTGGTAGCACTCTGGGAGGGGCTGAGGCAGGAAAAGCCAAAGCTGGAGTCCAGATTGGGCAACTTAGGGACTTAGACTCTGCCTCAAAATAAACAAACAAACAAACAAATTAACAAATGGCTGGGGAGGTGACCAGTGCAAAGTCTTCCTGACTTTCATAATGTCATATTATGAAACTCATATCATCAATTCATTTTAAGCTGCTATGTCTTCTTCACTTTTTGCTATTTTTTGTTTTCACATTTTAAAAACATTTTTTCTTTTTTTTACTGAAGACACATCGGGCATTTATCTGCCTGAAGTTCCTGTGCAACCAATCAAACCTACTAGGATTCTGCTATGTCATGCCCTACACCTCACCTGTCACAGGTGTAAGGCTCATTAATTCTGATCAACTTGCTAGGCAGATTGGTCAAATCATGTGTGTGAGAATCAGTAAAAACAACTTCATCCATACCAAAAAAAATCCTTAACTTTGCTCTTGCTTTGCTCTAAACTGTGTATAGTAGAACATTTGTATGCTGAGAAATAATAATACAGCTGAGGTTTTCAGAAGTATTTAATCCAAGAACAACACACATTTACAAGTGGTAAAGATGTTATCTGCATATACTAACAGTATAGATTAAGTATAATTTTCATACTTCTAAATTTCTATTTACTACAGCTCTCTGCAGTGTTTTTAAAATATTCCTTCTCAACTTTCACTTAATATACAATCATCTCCCATTTATATAGGTATAAGAAAATGTTTATATTTCACAGCTTCAGTAAGATATACTACTAATTGTACTATAATGATGCTAAAACATACTCTTTTTTTACATTTTATAAAATGAGTCAATATTTCATTACACTATTACTTGCAAATAAACCAAACTGAAATGTTCTCATGAGCAACCAGTCAAAAATACAACACAAGTTATCTTTAATTCTACTATGGAATGGAAAGATGAAAAAATAATTTAATTTGAGTAAAGAACTAACTGCAGTAATTTTAGTTTATTGAGTCTACAACTAGTTTCATAAACCATAATCAGTTCACTTAATTATATTAAAAAATAATGAACTATTATATGAATTGAAGCTTTTTTATCTTATAGTTCTGGGGACACTTAATATTCAATACATTAATGAGAACTACAATCTACTGCTAATAATCAAATAATAAAGGAATTTGCTAAAAAATGTTGACACAGAAATATGTCAGTCCTCATATTTTCAAGTTTTCATAGGACCTCATTCATAGTCTTTAACTGATTTAGATAGCACCTAACATTTAGTGTTCAGTCTTTTCACACAAAATGCCCTGGAACATATACTGCACACAAGCAGGTAGTTCAAATCACAGAGAAGTAAATTTTCCTGCAAAATTACAGTAAAGGTAAGTTACCTTTCAGATATTTTCCACAAGTTAGTACAGTTAATTGTATCTGGGTCATGTGAGCACATGAGTAAATAAGGTTCTTTGGAAATGTCTATTTAAAATAAATGTGATGAGAAGTGAATGAATCTAATACCTGATTAGATTCAGAGAAACACTTTTACAACTTAATCTAATATAAACTCATTGCAAAACAATCACACAATAAATTTAAGATGTTTGTAACAGACAATGCAGTTTCAAAACCATAAGATTAGTGTTCTTCTAAAATATCAGAATTGGGGAAACTGAGCAAAATTGACTTTTTCTAAGTGTGTATGAAACACAGAAATGGGGTTATACATATTAATTATAATAAGGCTACATGATTATTAAGTGTACTTACAGAGAAATGTTATTTCAAAAATTAAAACCAAAGCTTTGTAACAGGGATTCAAAGTTAGCACTTCTCTCCAAACCACAATATTCATAAATACATATTTTTTTAATAAACTCTTAAAAAAATTACCTGGTTCTGTAGCCATTTTTCATGCCTTTGTTGTTTCCTTCTCAGATTCCTCAACTTGCTCCTTTCTCTCTTATTGAGCCTCTGATTAGTGCTGCCCAATGAAAATTTACTGGCTGAATGTAGGAAGTTCAGAGGGGAGAGATGCTCTTCTTGGTCTGAGGCCTCTAACATGCTCCTGCCAGCTGAGGGTAGGTCCATCAGCAAAGTCAGGTTGTTGCTATTAGTGTGGTCCGAATACACTGAAGAAGCTTCTAGACCACACTGAAATTCTCTTCCTCTTTGTGTCTGGGTCTCACAGGAAGCCACTGAAAGTCTTTGCAGCAGCAAATCAGTATCAAAACTAGATGGATTCTGAAAAGAACAGCTATTTTTACTAGACTGCAAAGGCAAGTCTGAAAGGTCAATAGGCTGTGTTTCATTTAGACTGGTACAGGCGGTAGTCTTACTATGTATTTCATATAAAGTGGGTAATACAGTCAGCTTCTCATTGATGTTCAGATCCAAACTATGTGATTTTCTATGAAAAGCTCTTGAAGTGCATCTGCCAGACACAAGCTGGGGAACAAAAAGCTGGTATTTTGAATCTGATGTTTTAAAGAGCAATTTCTCATTCTTCATCTGAAAATACGTTGATCTCACCTCCAGGCAGAGTGCTTCTGTTAATCTTCCAAGGTCATTATTATTTTGGGCCATGTTTAAAAGCCTGTGATTTCTGTTTTTGGAGCCACCACCTGTCAGCAGAGTTTCCTTGTTACAACCTGACTGAATTCTAGAATGGGACAAGTATTTCAGCGATGGTCTCATTAGTCTGTCTGCCTGTGTTGCTTGATAATCGGTCTGGCTCTTGGAGAGATATACAACTGCAAGCTGGCCACAGGAACATTTTGGAGTGCTGACAAAATTAAAGCCCCCTACATGGGCCCCACAGAAAGGGCAATTCAATTTTCCAAAAGTCCACTGTGCCTACAGGTAATAAAGGAAAATAAAGTCAATATTTGCATTGTAAAGTGACCAAAGAGAATGTGAATATAAAAAAAGAAAAAAGAAAATACCAATCACATGAAAGTTTTCTATCCCATAGAAAAGGCTAGCTTTCTGTTTTCTGATTAATAGACTGAACAGCAAATAGAGATAAGCAGCTACAAAGTTCTAGAATGATAACATATTGCAAATCATGCCCAATCAAACAATAGCTCTAAGAATTCCAAACGAGAATCTCTTAGACAATAGGCTAAATATGGATACGCTGTGAACTAATGAAAAGAAAATTACTCTATGGACCTAGGAAGCAAATCAGTCTACAGAGCTTAATTTGCAAGTAAAATTTCACAGAAAAGTGTCTGTTTTGATACACTTCTTGCATACCAAGCACCAAGGGAGGGAACTTAACCCAATGAATAGAATAAAGCTCTTTCTGGCTTTTTATGTACAACTAAAAGATACTGATGGATACATGGGACAGGTTATCTTCTATTCTTAGATAAAAATTAATAATGAACTTGCTTAAAATGATCTTTTCAACAGATGGTGGAATATCCTCAGTGTCCTAATATATTTTGTAAAGTTCAGGACACTTAAAAGCAGCACACTGGCACTCTCCCAGGAAATCATTACAATGGGATAATGGATGCAAGGGATATCTACTAAATGTTACTCTGGTGGACAACAATAGCTACTTAGTGGTAAAATGTTTTTATTTGAAAATATTTTCCAAAAATAATATTACTTATTCTTTTCTAAAACAGGTATTTTGCATTGTGAAAAATAATTATACCAGGTTATTAAAAAATGTGAGTTGTTGCTCTTACACTACTCCATTAAAGATCCTTTAAAGTGTGCCATTTTAATTTGGTTAATACTAATGGGTTATTAATTATCTATCTTTTTTTTACATGTGTATGTGTGTATTTCAGAGTAATACAAGTTATTTCATTCACTTAACAAATACTATTCTGGGTACTGAGGACATAGTAGTGATCAAAATGTAAACATCTCTGATTTCTTGACGCATATATTCTGGGGTAAACAGGCAATCAATAAGACAAGTTATTTGTGTGCAGGTGAAATATGTATATATGTATAATTATACATTTATATATATGATATATATTTACATATATCATATATATGTATATATTTATAAGTAATATATGTTACCTATAGTGCACATGGGTCTATAAAATATAGACGGGTATATAAAGCAGAGAAGGGAGAAAGGCAATACAGAAAGGAATAATGAGGGTGAGGAGAGTGGGGGTTGGGTAGTTGACAGGTTAACCACGCACTGTCTCTTTGAAAGTAAACAACAGAAAAGAGGGAACAAATCAAGAGTATATCTGTGGGAGTTACAATCAAAAGAGAAATTCTAAGTACAAAATCTGAGACAGAAAAGTCTTGGAATGCTCCAATAATAGTGAAGAAGCTCATAAGTGCAATCAAGAATGACACAACTGTTCATATATCATGAAACCACACATTTAAGAAAAACAGCTCTTAAAACATGGACAAAAATATGCTTAATGTTGTAACATTACTAATTTTGCAAAGAAAATAGAAATTTACCTTTTGTATTAGGCAGCTTATCCATTCTGGGAGGGCTTCTAGATTCATGTGCCACACACGACAAAGATCTTGAGCATCAACAGAATCATGTCTATCCTGTTACATAAAAATGAATTTTAGTAATCATACATTCAGATTTTATCCCACAAATTTCATGTTTAAATAAAATTCAAAACAAACTTAATTTTAGCTAAAAAGCAAATATACATTACTCCCCTTCTATAACTCCCATCATCAAAAACAAACCCACAAAGAGTAAAATATATTCATTCAGGAAATAATTACTTACGATGTAATACAAAATCAAATACTATTCATTTTATTTAATTCATCAAATGAAATTTTAGAATTTAGCAGAAAGTTAACTGAATGGACAGATCTAGTGCTTTGTTCTTTTTCTCCCCTTGCACATGAGATTAATAGTGTCATTTATGGTAACCTTCCTCACCCTTCATTCTCTGATCCTACTTGGATTTACCACTGATAATATAAAGAGGTTACTATTTCTCTATCAGAATATTACTCAATAAACATGCAGGAGAATGAAGAAGGGAAATGATAAAATTTGGACACAGGGCCACCTTGACATACTCAAAAGCAGCAGTAACAGAAAGATCTTTCTGGATAGTCTCCTGCCCTTTTCTGTTGAAGCAGATGGAAAATTTAGGAAGATTTTCTGATATCTGAAGTAGGTCATGAGATCCTCAGCTCCACCGTGCCATATCCAGAGGAAATAAACATCTTGGTCAATGAACAGGAAGGATCAGAGAGAAGAATCTGAACAGCCATGCTGTTTCCTCTAATTTGTTATCACGGTATCATGTACTCTTTGTCTTATCATATTTCTCCATGATTCTATGTTCTTACATTCAGCCTAACATAAAAACATGCAAGTTTAACCATTTCTTCATGTTTTCAGTTCCTTATGGAGGTTCCTATGCTGCATAACACTTACATTAAATATATATTGATTTTCTCTGTTAATATGTCTTTTACTGTAGAAGCTGTGGCCACAAACCTAGGATGAGTACAGTTTCCCTACTCTACAAAAACAATTGTGGAAGCAGCTGAAAAAGCTTCAATTAAATTTCAACACAGACAAACAAAAATCTCAAGAATAAAATTTTTGGCTTTCTGAAGTATATTTGTAGAAATAAATGTAACATACGATTTACACAAAATGACTTTCCAAAATATCAGAAAAATGCCAGGCTGATCAGGGTAAAGATATGCCTATTTCTATATATGAGATTTTAGGCCAGTGAATTTATCCGTATAGGTCTCAATTTTTCACTTGTAAATTACTGCTTGGTAACTGCTAAGGTCCCTTCTGGATCTATAAAATTTCACTCTATGAAACGAGAGATGTTAGTTAAGAGGAACAAAGAAAGCACAGCTTCTACTCTTTATTTTTCAGGATTAGAATCAGAGTAACTCCACAAGCTACAAAGCACAATGCTCTCTCTCTTATATTTCAAGCAGTTGCACTAATTATTATAATCAGATTTAAAAAAAAGAAAGCAAATTTCTAAAGTATCTTTCAAGTCTGTATTCACAGTGACATGAAAGAAGCAGAGTTGTGTTTAAGAAATCCTCACTGAATTAACTACCTTAGACTGTGACATAAAGCCAAGATCACCTAGAATGTCTAGATTTAATTTCCAAGTTGGTCTCTCCTTGGTCTTTGACTACTTTTGTCTTCCATCATTAGCTCTTAAGATACTAAAAGATGGCCAGGAGTAGATAAAAGTTTCAGTGTGATTTGTTTACATACTGGTAAGATCTATAAACAAACTGTCTTAATCTGATTTCTCTCAGGCCAAAAGAACACAAACAAAAACTTAAAAATTACACTGTAAATTAAAAGGAAAGGGATCTTGGGTTGTTTTTATGATGGACCACATTCATCATTTTTAAAACTGTACACAAGAGCCAGACATGGTAGCACACACCTATAATCGCAGCACTCGGGAGGCTGAAGCGGGAGGATCTTTGTGAGTTCAAGACCAGCCTGGGCTACAAAGTGAGCTCGAGGCCAATCTGAACTGCATAGTGAGACCCTCACAAAAAGACCAAAAAAAAAAAAAAAAAAAATGGCCGGGCGTGGTGGCATGTGCCTTTAATCCTAGCACTCGGGAGGTTGAGGTAGGAGGAGCGTTGTGAGTTCGAGGCTGGCTTGGGCTACAACGTGAGCGCAAGGCCGGCCTCAGCTACACAGGGCAACCCTGCCTCAGAAAAACCAGGGCTGGGAGTTGGGCTCAGCAGCTTATGCGCCTGTCAGGCAGATGCGAGGTTGCGAGTTCAATCTCCGGTGCCAAAAAAAAAAAAAAAAAAAAAAATGACTCTACACAATAGTATTTTTATAGACTATGAACAACAATCAGTGATAAATCATGATTTAAGGTCCTCAGATAGGAACAAGAAGTTCTAGTGTATCATTACACAGTAAGGTAATTATAGATAACAACAATGTATAATACATTTCAAAAAACCTGGAAAACTTATTTTGAAAGTTTCTACCACAAATAAATTACAAATGTTTGAGCAGACAGAAATGTTTATCTGATTTACACAATATACACATGTTAAAACGTCATGTTACCCGGTCAATATGTACAACTTTTATGTTATGTATCAATTAAAAATAAATTTAATTAAAAAAATTAAGGTGTAACATTTTTTCCAATTGCAATGTTTTAAAAATCCTACAACATGGATTGAAAATATTTCAATGACAAATAAAAAGTATCTTGGGAAAGTTTACAGTTAACTAAAGAAAATTAGTCATATCCATAATGACTAAACTCCAATTCTATTTAACAGACTGCAACACTTCCAACTTCCCATGTTAAAACTGAGAATAATGAGGAAGGGCAAGGCAAGTAGACGGAAACTTGAAGAGGACATAACTGAACAGAGACGAAGTTAGAAAAAGTCTCAGGTCTATCACCTATGGCTTCCTAACAGGTCTCCTCACAACAGTGCCAAGAAAACATGCTAAATTTTCTTATTTTATTTTCTGACACAAGTATATAAGGGAAAATATAAGCATCGATGAGAATGTATCACAATCTATCTCCTATCATACCACAGAAACTACAGAAAATATATATTTAAAAAAGCAATCAGTTAACTGTTGAAGAAAATATGGATGGGGACTTTTCAGTGAACCAGAAATTGTGAGAAACTTCGGACAGATAAATAAGGAAAGTATACTGTACTTAAGTATATTGTATTTAAGCATATTCTAGAATAATGTATTTAAGTACATAATAAATGAGAAAATAACACAAAGAATGGTTCATGTCATGATGGTGAAAACTGGAAGTAAAAAAGGGGTTTGGGGAAAAGATTAGGGGCTTAGTTGATATTTGTCTATATCCGGGTCATACATAGTAATTCTATGGTTAGAAAAAAACAGGGAAACATTCTAAGGTGGCTGAAAGAGTCTCAAATAAGTGGATAAGATTTGCAGAAAGTCCAGAGACGAGATGCTGAGGATCAGACTCTGCTCTTGCTAAAAAAGCACCATATCAAATAATGAGAATAATACAGATTTGTTTGTACTGAAAAGATAAAGTCTCATAAATACTGTCCAAAAATGTGAAAAAGAAATAAAGTGCTATATATCATCTAATGGTTAAGGTTATATGAGTACACATATATTGGTCAAAACTTATTCAAGTGTATATTTTATTTTTGTAAACTATGTCCTAATAACACCGGTCAAAAAATAACAGATAAAAATATCTTTAAAGAACAGTAGCCAAGAAACACTCGAAAATCTTAAGATTTTATTCTTCCCCTCTCCCCTCAATTAGCACAAATTAATGCGCACTACTTCACATATACTACAAATAATTCTGAAAAAGGTCATCTCCTTTTTGTATGTGTGTCTTGGAAAATCAGGGTGAAATATAAATATAGACTAAATTACACTATAAAAACACCTTTTAAAAAAAGTTCTTTGGAATTTTCCTTAATATTTGCAGAGTTTACAATGTCTGGGGAATTCTGTCAAAAATGCATTTGAAGCTGGACCTCTAAATAATTTATCAATTATTAAACTGGGCAAAAGGGTGCATTCAGTGCAGGGATAAGTATATGACAGACTAATGAATCTTTTGAAAAGTCTATCTACTAAAGGCTTGGTGTAAATGGTCTACTATAGGATTCAGACTTTAATATTTGCTTTTAATTTGACAAAAGAAATGTTAGGCAAAATTAGAAGGTTTAAAAAGTAACCTAGAGGGCTGGGGATTTAGCTCAGTGGCATAAGCGCCTGCCCGGCAAACACGAGGTCATGAGTTTGATTCCTGCTAAAAAAAAAAAAAAAAAAAAAAAGAAAAAGGAACCTAGAATTAAGCTCACACAGAGCAAAAAGTATGAAATAGTGAAACTGGAGCGAACAAATTCCAAGAGTGAATTTAAATGGAAGCAGTTTTATGTGCCAGGAGTGGTGATTGTTTTACATATATTTTCTCATCAGTTAACCATTACTACAGATAGGAAAATTGAGGCTTAGAGGAGATAGTTAAGTAGCCCACATTGACAGCTGATAGGTGGCAGAATTTTGAACCGATGGAGTCCAAACAGATTAAGTCTGAATTAGCACCCTACTCTTACTTGACTAGGTCATACAGTAAAACCAGGCTAGGTAAAAAACTGTCTAGCTTCTTTCAAAGATGTCAAAAAAACATATCTTCAATTTGGGAAAGAGAAGAAGAATTTTAAATCACAATGTGCTTTGTTCAGTAGCAAGCAAACAGTGTGAAAGGCTTGGCTCCTTTGTGTTAAATCCACAATATAATACAATTGTTTATAAATGTTTCTAGACTTGACCCTACGGGGAGAGATTTTGGCACTAAACCATCTTTGGTAATTACAGGTCTTCAAATTATTTCAAGAAACACAACTTTCACATTCCAGAGTAACTACCATCTTAAAAAAAAAAAAAAAAAAAACATGATTCTTATACAGGATAATGTGAAGAATCTTGAGATTTCTTCATAATTTTACTTTGCATGCTTTTGTCATCTGCCTTTTCCAACATTTTAAGTTCTGATAGTAACATTTCAATCACTATTTATTTTTTCTAACACATGTATAAATTAGGAAGACTTGGAAAAAGGACTAAACTGAAAATGCTCTCTAATCTACTTTATCAAGCTGGGCATGGTGGTGCATGCCTGTAATCCTAGCACTCAGGAGGCTGAAGCAGGAGGACTGATGCAAGCTCAAGGCCAGCCTGAGATGCAGAGTGAGTTCAAGGCCAGGCCACACTACATAGTGAAACCCTGTCTCAAAATAAATAAATTAAATTAAATAAAAGTTTGAGAACTTTACATTCAAAGGTAGAGTACACTAGCAAAATATAGAAAAATGTGCACTCATTTAGCTAAATATACATCTAAATGTTTCTAAATGCTCTACATTGTTTTACATGTTAAAAGTATTTTATATTAATATTTTTATGAGTAAGGTTACATTCTTCCAGGACTAAAAATTATTTTCCAAATACCTCATTTCTTTCCAAATGAATTATTCTCTGCATCTGTAGGTATGAGTCTCACATCCTTGAATTTAACCAATCACAGTTTAAAATTTAAAAAAAAAACTATATCTGTACTAAATATGTAAAGACTTTTTCTGTAATTTTATTTTCTAAATATCTTAATGCTATGGTTTATATATAATGACCCCCCAAAGCCTCACATGCTCATAGGTAGGGGCTTGGGGAAAATGACTGGACCATGGAGAGGGTGCCACTGTTGAATTTCTAGCTAAATGTAACACTGGGAGGTAAAGTCTGATGGGAAAAGGGGTGACTGGGGGCATGACCTGGAAATGTCTATCTCCCGCCTGCTTCTCTCATCTCTGCTTCCTGTTGCCATGCCCCAAGGTCATGCTGCCCTGCCTTGGAGCCAGTTGTGAGTCAAAGTAAACCTCTTCTTCCTTAGGTTGTGGGTGTCAGGTATGGTGTCCCAGTGATGAAGAAAGTAACTAAGACACCTAACAATTAAAATATTTTGCTTATACTCATAACACAAGAGTCCATTTTCTTTTATGTTGGAAATAAATCTTTCATTTCCTGAAAATCTCTAATCTAAATAATAGAGGGCTTTCTTGATTCAGTCCCCAAGTTCAAACCACATTGGGTTGGTAAGTTAAAACAGCACCTAAAATACAGTAAGCATTTAATATACGCTGGGTGGAATTCTGAAATCAGAAAGTTTCCATTTGAAAATGAGAATCCTCAATATTGGGTTCTATATGTGCCTAGAACCGGTCTTACAAATTTAAATGGGCTATGCATATCTGTCATGCAAAGAATCAGGAAACCTACTAGATGTGACTCAATAAAATAAACAGCATACCTTCAGCTAAATACCTTGCCTCATAACATAATCAATGCATAAAGATTTTGAAGAACAGAGTTAATCTTGTGAAACATCCACTTTCCATTTGAAGATAACAATTAAGCACATTGGTATACCTCTAATACTTTAAAGAGTTTTTATAGATAATACAAACTGGAATTGAAAAAGTCATCATTTCATTACTAGATCTGCAAATTTTTCTGATTTTTCAAGACTGTATGTGTGTGTGTGTGTGTATGTATGTGTATATATATATATATATCTATATATACACATACATAATAGATACATGATCAAGAAGGAAGGTAGAAAAAGGAGAGAATAAAAAAGAAAATGCTTACACTGGTAATAAGAATACATTATTCATGTCAAAGTAAGTTAATTATAGTCACCCTAACAATATTTATTGAGTGATTATTAGACATAGGATTGCCCACAAAAAGCAGGTGAAGAAACTTACTAATAGGCCAGGGACTGTGGTAGGTACCAAATAAGTCATTATTTTATTATGTTCATTTCATTATTTCATCTAATCATATAAAACTGATCACTAAGAAACTATTATCCACTATTAATTATTGAAATGTTTCAATAAACATTTGAGTAACAATTAAATAGGTGAGGGAAGTTTTACATTACTTATTCTGATGTTCACTAAGTAACAAACATTTATATTGTGCTAACTATGCATCAAGCCCTATTTTATGTGATTCTTAAAAAAGTCTTACAGATTAGGCACTGAAACAAAAGAAATTAAACAACTTATCAAAGTCACATATTAAGTTACAAAAGAAGAATTTCCACACAGTTAATGTGGCTTCAGACTTTATGTCCTCAGTCAGTAAGTTTCCATTGTTAACTCTTTTAACAAATAAATACAAAATATACCAAATAGTATAATTTGTAATTATGTGTTAAGACATGACACCGTTATTCTTCCCTAAACTTACCAAAAACAAACCTAAAACTGGGTCATAATTTGTTTTTAAGTTAACCAAAAGTAGCACAATAACATATAGGGAGCAGTAGATTTAGGGAAAAAAAGATCCCACAGCTGTTTCTGCTATTCAAAATTCAAATGTGACCACTTTCATTTGAAAATTATTGATATAAATTACACATTTTTCTCTAAATAATTAAAAGTATACTTTCATGTAAAAAAAAAGGAAACTCAATTATAGCATAGGTAAGGTATGCATAAAAGGCTGAGTTGAATGTACAGTATTGTTTGCTTTTTTGAAAACTCAGATATGAAGCTCAGGAAAAGAAAGACCAGAATAAACACAGAAGTCTCCATTATGAATGAGACTGTCAACTACTCCATCTGTACTTACATACACATAGTTTTAAGAAAAGAGATGTATGTATGAAATTTGTAATATTTACTTCAATATAATTTTACAGGTAAAATGGGACACATCAACCATTAAAGTTTCAAAGTTTAAGTCACTTAATTATTTAAAATTGCATATATATGCAAAAACAAGGGTATTTTATTGTTTTTATTTTGTAGTACTAGGAATTAAATCCAGTTCTTTTCATATGCTAAGCAAATATTCTACCACCTCTAGCCCTAAAACAAGTTTCATGGACATATTTTTTGAATATGAATGATGAAAACAGAAACAACTTGATTTGGGAAATTTAAAACTTTTAAGGTCATGGCTAAGAGGTTATCTTTGGGGGAAAGTTAAAATTTAGAAAACAAGGTTTCAAATTTTGTCATATTGAGGAAGAAGGAAAGGAGAAATTAACAGTCGATTTAATAAAAGAATGTCAGTAAATGTCAATAAAATGTAAGTGAAATAATTTGTGGAAGCAGCAGGGGGAGCTAATGTACTACTCATTTTTCATTAATGGCATGTCTTCAGTTGCAGTGTCCAATAGGAATATCATTTAATTTTAAAATTACAAATTATACAAATTTGTATCATTATATGACTAAGACTTTAATTAAGTGGGACAGGTTAAATGTAAAGAACTTGACAATTTAAATTTTGAAAGATTTTTAACACTTTGCATTTCTAAAGTAAGCAATAGTATATTTCCTTAGCTAAGTCATTTAAAGTGACCTTATTAAACTACTACATTAAACCTCTGCACTTGTAAACACCACAGGAAAAAAAACTGTTAACAAAAATGTCATTTAGATTAACATTATTAACTAAATGTTTAAAGTGTAACATTTATAAAGGAATCAAAATTCTACTAGACTACCTGGTTTTTTCTACATGTACTTTGAGAAAGGTTACTTGAAGGGTGAAATGTTTTAAATAAACATGTCAGAATGACCTAAAAAAATCCTCAGTTGAGAGCAGACAGGCTTCCCACTTCCAATGTTAACACCATTCCAATTCATTCTACTATAATCACAATTATCTTTTTAAAATTCAAAAGCTACATCATTCCTTTTTAGTGACTTCTTAGTTTTTAGGATAAAGATCAAAGTTTTTATGTACAAGACCATAAATGACTTAACTGACACCCAGTTTTCTAGACTTGTATCTTCCCAAACTCCTTATTGATCTTTAAACTCCAATGACAGAAATTTCTTTAGTTCTGTGGATATATCACAGGGTCTTTGAGCAGGGAGTCGTCTCTATAACTGTCCTCACTTATGTCTTCACACAAGTCACTTTCTCAGAAAAGCCTTCCTCTTACAGCTAAGTTGAGCACTTTGTTTATATCCTTTTTCCTACAGTTTTCCTTTTGCCACTGAAATAGATAATAACTGAATGGTTATATGATTGACCAATATCCACTATTTATATCATTGACCAAATAGTGAAATTTAAATATCAAATCATAAACTTAATATTAAATTATTAATACCATATTAATTACAATCATAACTGATCTATAATTGTGTCTCTATATAATTATAATTATTTAATAATATTAATATAATATTAATATTAAACTATAAATCCTTAAAACTTCACAAAGAAAAATCACTTCTCTTCTGCTCATCTTTGAGTTTCCAGAGTCTATACCAGGGCACATCATTTTTTAGTCTTCTCAGGCTGTTATTTCATAGACTTGGGAACCCAAACATCAGAAATTTATTCTCTCCCTGTTCCAGAGGTTGAAAGACTAAGATCAGAATGCCAGCATATCTGGGTTGTGGTGAAGGATATATTTCTACCTGTGGACAGCTGGCTTTTCATGTCCTCTCATGGTCTTTCCCTTTTTCTTCATATTTTTATAAGGTCACAGTCTTACTGAATTAGAGCCTTATCCTTATGACTCATTTAACCTTAGTAACCTCCTCAATTTCTTGTCTCCAGAGACAGTTACTCTGTAGCTTCGACATAAGCATTTGGGGACACATAATTCAATACATAGAATGTCAAAATACTATGAGTAAATATATGATGACTCTAAAGAAATGGGAAGATAAAATGTTAAAAATGTGATAAATAATGTCAATATTATAGTCATAGCATGAAAGATACCAACAGAATAGATTCCAAGAGAAAATGAGCAAATTACCTTAAAAAAATGTGAAGTATATGATACAATAGGTAATTTAATATTCACTGATCATATTCATGCCAGCCACTACACAGGCAATGGTGCTGTAAAGATGAAACACTTCACAGCCTGGTGATGAAAAAAAATAGTCATAGCCCAGTAATTAAAGTGCTACATGAAGTATTCCTAAATTTTCAGTTTATGCCAACTATTTGAATTTGGAACCTGCTCCTATAACTTTCACTACAATTAACTTTGACCAACGATCTCTTTGATAAAACTAATAAACATTTATAACTTTCAAGAGTCATTACATGCTGTAATCCCAGTACTTGGGAGGCTGAGGGAGGAGGATTGTTGTGAGTTCAAGACCAGCCTGAGCTACAAAGTAAGCTCAAGGCCAGCCTGAACTGCATAGCAAGACACTGTCTCAAAAAAGATCACACACACACACAAAAAAAATCATTACATGTAGCTCTACAGTTTGCCCCCTATTTAGGAATGCAAGAGGCATCTTTCACACACTAGCATCTTCTAGAAAAGTGCAGTGTGCAACTGCACACTGAGGACAATAGCTGGACTTCTAGATCTCCCTACAACACTCTACACTAACCAACCCTTTTTTCTGGAACGTGTTCACTGCTTGACTTCCATAACACTGTGTCATAATTTTCAGTGTTTTATTTCATTGCTTTTCTTTCCCTTTGCAGTCTTTTCCTTTTCTGTCTACCCTATTAATATTCGTTGGCCTTCTTTCTTCACTCCATTAACACACTGAACGATGATCTCATCCACTCTCATGGTATCACTCACTACTTACATGCTTTTGATTCCCAAATTTGCACTTTCAGTTAAGATCTTTGTTCAGACTTTTCTGAATCCCATATACACAGAACCAGCAGCCTCCTTAAATATTTGAATGTTTACTGGCCATGTAAACTTGACATATTCAAGCTATAACAAAACTAAAACTGAGGACACCATTCCCTATCATAGATTGCACAAATGGAGATAATTTATATTTTTTTGACATTTTTTAGGAGTTATGTTATTATTTTGCTTTTCATTCCTCCTTACATTTCTTGAAGCTCATCCATGAAGGGAGAGTAGAAGTACTCTTTTCTCTATAGGTTACCTCAAAATCTTTTTCTGAATTCTCTGTCTTGTGTCTTACTGTGTGCCAGTAACAGGAAAACTAAAGCTCAGATGGCCCAGATTCCTTTACAGCTCAGTTTCTACATAAGCTCTAGCTTCCACAAAGCTGATAAACTCAGTCAATATTACAGAAGCAGAAGCAATCACTGTACATGTGCTATTTCTTGTAGCAAGAAAGTTTACTTATATTTATATTTAACCTCTTTATATAAACGTGTACACACAAACACACACACACACACTCTTCTGGGAAGTCTACCATGACTAGTCCAAGTAGAAGTTTGTTTGTATTCCTGTTATAGTCCTCATCAGATTAGGCTACACTCACTGGTTTGTCTATTTTCAGTTAAAGTTTAAAGCCCCTACAGAATGAGATTATTTTTTATTGTTCTGCTCTATTACACTGCCCATCTCAATACATCCTACCGCAGTGCTTGAACTGCTCTTGCTGACTAAGTACTTAATGAATAAATGACTGATATTATCAGAGAATAATCTGTTGGAATAGTAAGGTAATCTAATTAAGCATGGCTGAGATAAATGTCAAAACAAATAATTTTTAAAAATTCAGTGTCTCTTAACCACTTATTAGTTCAATTAAATATATGATGACCAAAAATTGCATATTTTTTCATTAATTTGTATAAGATAACAGGACATATAGAAGTGATAATTACACCAAATTTATTCAACAATTTTTCTGTGTAAGATATATTTTAAAACATTCAGTACACAAAACAATGGTAAAATCTGGATAGTAGTATGTGATCTCTTGCCAAATTCTTTTTTGCATTATTGTCTTCCTTCAAACAACACAGTTTCACTGTCATGTTGGTCTTTTTTTTTTATGGGTGGTATAATTTCAATAAAATGTCTACCCTCTAAACATAATGGTGAAGATGTCAATGATGGGTGTTCTGGTTGGTGTTTTACTATCCCATGTTTTTTAATTACTTGGTCTAATAGACCTACTCTAAATTGTAAATGATCTTTTTAAACCCCCTTGTTTTGAATAAATAACAAACGAGTTCCATGTCATTCAGTCTGGAAGGTTCATAAATTTTTAAATATTTTTTAATTTTTTTCTCTTTTTTATTGTAAAGAGAAAAAAATATAGAAAAGAAAAACAAAAAACAAGAGACACAAACAACTATAAGAACATCAAAAAATCCAAAAGAATAACAATATACGCTTTCAAAACAAGATGATAAGAATGGTTGTAATGTTGAATATTGTTATCTTCAAAAGAGATGTTTAGATTACCAGATATAAACATGCAAAATTGATATAATCATATGAGTATGAACTGTTCTTTTCCAAGAACTAAGAGAATTAGTAGTATAATCACCTTACCTATTTTATGTATATACATAAACAAATATATCTTTTATTCAATTCCCTTCCTTCTTTTCTCCTTTCCCCTATCCCAGTTATTCTTCCCCTTTGAGCAGTTTCTTACCCTTTCACAATATCTATTGTAGATTTTGGATCTTATTTGCTCTTTCAGTTTCTTACACTATGGAGACAATATGGTATTTACACATGTGAATCTGACTTATTTCACTCTATGAGTATGGATCGCAAGTCTAATCCATTTACCTATAAAAGACTTGACATGATCCTTCTTTAAAGCTGCGTTGTACTCTATTGTATAAAAATATCACATCTTTTTTTATCCATTCCTCTACCGATGGGTACTTGGATTGTTTCCAAGATCTATTACACAGTGTGCTGCTATAAACATGCATGCACAGTATCACTGTTGTATGATGTTTTCAGTTCTTCTGGGAAAATGTCCAGAAACAGGATAGCTGGGTCAAATGGAACCTCTAAACCTAGCTTTCTGAAGAATCTCCATACTGATCTCCATAGTGGTTGAACCATCCTACACTCCTACCAACAGTAGAGAAGAGTTCCTTTTCCCCCATAGCCCCTCCAGCATTTGTTATTGGCTAATTTCTTGAACTTGGCCATTCTTTCTGGAGTGAGAAGGAATCTCACTGTTGTTTTAATTTGCATTTCTTGAATGACCAATGATGCTGAACATTTTTTCATATATTTATTTGCCATTTGTATTTCTTCCTCTCAGAAGTGTGTATTCATCTCAGATGCCCATTTTTGGATTGGGTCTTTGAATTTTGGGGGCTTGATTTTTTAAAAATTCTTCATGTGATCTAGATAGAAGTCCTTTGTTTGAGGGACAGTCAGCCAAGGTATTTTCCCAATTCATGAGTTTTCTTTTCACTCTGTTGGAGATTTCTTTTGACATGCAAAAAGTTTTTATTAAGATGAGATCTCAGTTGTTCATTCTGTGAAGTATTTCTCATGCAGTTTAATTTTTTTCATGAATTCACTGCCTACCCCCATGTCTTCAAGATTTGTAACTATTTAGTCTTCCAGCAGATTTAGTGTTTCTGCTTTAATATTTAGATATTTGATCCATTTTGACTTTAGTGCATGGTAATAGACATGGATCTAGTTTTAGTTTTCAGTACGCGGAAAGCCAGTTCTTCCAGCACCACTTATTAAAGGGCTATCTTTCTTCCAGTGAACTTGTTTGGCCCCTTTGTCAAAGATAAGGTGGCTGAGTGTATTTGTAGTTGTGGCTGTATCTTCTAATGTATTTCACTGATCTTTAGGTCTGCTTTTTTGCAATTACCATGCTGATTTTATCACAGTAGCTTTGTAGTGTAATTTCAAGTCAGGGATTGTGATTCCTCCTGCCTTGCTTTTGTTGCCTAGGATTGCCTTTGCTATTCTAGGTCTCTTCTGGTTCCACATGAATTTTAGGAATGATTTCTCTAGATCTGTGAGGTATGCTAATGGTATTTTGGTTGGAATTGCATTCAATCTGTATAACAGTTTTGGGAGAATGGTCATTTTCACAATGTTTGTTCTTCCTATCCATGAACAAGGACTGTCTTTCCATTTTCTGAAATCCTCTTCAATTTCTTTTTTCAGAGTAAATTAATTTTCAATGTATAGATCTTTTACTTCATTAGACTGATTCCTAAGTATTTCATTTTTGTGGGTGCTACTATGGAGGGTATGAATTCCCTTATTTCTCTCTCAGTGAGTTTGTTGTTTGTGTACATGGATGCTATTGATTTTTGAGTGCTGACTTTGTATTACATTATTGATTTGGTTATTATATCTAGAACTCTTTCAGTGGAGTTTTGTGGATCTTCTATGTAGAGTATCCTGTCATCTACAAATAATGATAATTTAACTTCTTTCTTTCCTATCCTCATTCCTTTTATTTCTTTCTCTTGTCTACTTGATCTGGCTAATGTAACAAGAACTATATTGAATATGAACAGTGATAGGGGATATCCTTGTCTTGTTCCTGATGTTAGGTTAGAAACCTTCAGTTTTTATCTATTTAATAAGATGTTGGCTGTTGGTTTATCCTATATGACTTTTATCAGGTTGAGCTAAAGACTGTCTATTCAGATTTTCTGTAGGGTTTTTACCATGAATAAGTGTTAGACTTTATCAAAAGCTTTTTCTGCATCTATTGAGATGATCATGTGATTCTTGCCCTTGGTTCTTTTTTTTTTTTCAAGAGGCTAAAACCAAGGCGAATAAAACAAAATAAAACCAATCAAAACAAACCAGTAAGTGGTACAGGACTTCAAAACATTATGAAGTCAACAACAGTTACCATAATGCCTTTAGTTGTCTTCAAAATAGCTGCAGGTAACTTCAGACACAGTAAAAATCAAACAGAACAGAATAGAACACAACCAATAAAAACAAAACAATGAATGCAATTAAGGGCTTCAAAATCAAGCCAATAGTAAATCCAAAATGTTTACCATAATGTATCTTGCTATCTTTGAAATAGCTGCTCATGCCAGCAGATTTAACATAATCAAACAAAACAAAAGAGAATAAAACCCAACCCAACAAAATAATGAAAACAATATAGGACTTCAAAACAAGACAATAGGTAATCAACAATGGCAATGACCCTCAGAAGGAGAGCCACCCTAGATGCCACACTGCATACTGCTATCTCTGAACCAGTGATCAAATGGTCAGACCACTGGCCCTAGCTGGTTGCTTAAGGGTGGGGGTGGGGGCGTTGGTACTTCTTGTTTGCCAGCCCATGTGCCAGAAAGGGTTGGGGTCTGGCTGTCCCCAGTCCAACAGAGGCTTGCGCATGGCACTGATTCCCAGACAGGGCTTGCTTCCTGGTATGCCCTTGTTCTCTAACCCCATAGTCTGTGAATGGCTTATCCTTGGTTCTATTGACATGGTGTATTATGTTTATTGATTTGCATATGTTGAACCACCCCTGCATTCCTGGGATGAATCACATTTGGTTGTGGTGTATAACCTTCTTGATGATTTGCTGCATTCTGTTTGCCGGTGTTTTATTGAGAATTTTTGCATCCATGTTCATTAGGGAGATTGGCTTGTAATTCTCTTCTTTGGTTGGGTCTTTCTCTGGTTTTGGTAGTATGGTAAGACTTGCTTCTAGGAATGAGTTAGGGAGTATTGCTTCCCTTTCAATGTCATTGAAGAGTCTGAGGAATTTAAACATTACATCTTTCCTAAATTTATTGTAGAATTCAAGAAATCTTTCAGGACCTTGGCTTTTCTTTGTTGGTATGGTTCTAAGTAAAATTTCAATTTCATTAACTGATTTTGGGTTATTCAGCAGTTTTAGAACTTCTTGATCTTGCTTTGGTAATTCATATGTTTCTAGGAATCTGTCCATTTCTTCTGTGTTATTAAATCCATGAGGAAAGGTTTCCAAAGTAGATACTGATGATCTTCTGTATTTCCACAGGGTCTGTAATGATTTTACCCTTTTCATTCCTTATTGCATGAATTTCAGTTTTTCTTTCTTTTTATTAATAAGGTTGGGTAGGGCTCTATCAATTTTATTTATTCTTTCAAAAAACCAACTCTTCGATTCGTTAATTCTTTGTATTGTTTTCTTATCTCAATTGCATTAATTTCTGCTCTCATCTTTATAATTTCCTTCTTTCTTTGGCTTTGGGCTTGACTTGGTCTTCTTTTTCTAGATGTTTGAGGTGTAGCATCAGGTTGTTTATTTCTATTCCTTCTGTTTTCCTGATGTGATAATTGACCACACTAAATTTCCCTCTGAATATTGCTTTCATTGCATCCCACAGGTTCCAGTAAGCTATATTTGTATTTTAATTTGCTTGCAGATATTGCTTAATTTCTTCTTTAATTTTCTCTGTGACCCACTGAGTATTCAGGAGGATATAATTTAGTTTCCATGTGTTTATGAAGTTTTTGCAATTTCTTTTGTCATTAATTTCTAATTACATGGCACTATGGTCAGATAAGGTACATGGGACAATCTTGATCCTTTTGCATTTACTAAAGCATGTTCTATGGGCTACTGCATGGTCTATTTTAGAGAATGTCCCATGTGCAGTGAGAAGAATTTATATTCTAATGTCATTGGGTGGAATACTCTGTACACATCTACCAAGTTCATTTGTTCACAAGTTTGATTTAGTTCTATTATTTCTTTGCTGATTTTTTGTCTAGTTGATCTGTCTTATTGTGACTACAGAGTGTTAAGATTCCCCATTATGATTTCATTATTGCTTACTTGATTTTTCATATCTGTTAATATTTGTCTTACATAGCCGGATGCTCCCATATTTGGTCATATGTATTTACAATTGTTATCTCTTCCTCTTGAAGTTTTCTCCTCAGCAGTATGTAGTGAATTTTGTATCTCTTTTGATCATTCTTGGTTTGAAGTTCATATTGACTGCTTTTTTCTGGGTTCTTGTTGCATGGAGTATTGTTTTCCATCCTTTGACTTTGAGTCTATGAATTACCTTTTGAGTTAAATGTGTTTCTTGTATACATCATATTGTTGGATTTTGTTTCTTAATTCACTCTGCCAGTCTCTTTGTTTTGATTGATGAACTGAGGCCATTTACATCAATAGTTATAACTCATATGTATTGGCTTGTCTTCGTCATGTTATCTTTCTGTTGTTTGTTCCCTAGTTTTACCCCTCTGTTGAACTGCTTGTCCTACTTGTTGGTTGTTTGTTCTTCCTGTTGTGGTTTTTGGAATTGTGGTCATTTCTATCTCTTTCTAGAATATCATTCAGTACTCTTTGTAGGGTTGGCTGGCTTGTCATGAAGTTCTTCAGTTTGTTGTGGAAGTACCTTACTTCTCTTCTGATTTTGAAAGACAGTTTTGTAGGGTACATCAATCTGGATTGGCAATTGTTTTCTTTCAGTACTTGAGATACTTGACTCCATGCTCTTATTGACTGTGTGTTGGGAAGTCTGCTGTGGTTCTGATAGACTTTCCTTTATAGGTGATCTGTTTATTTCTCTAGCAGCTTTTAATATTCTGTTCTTATGCTGAATTTCTGGGATCTTGACTATTATATGTCAACGTGTATATTTATTTTGGTTATGGCTAATTAGAGTTCTATATGCTTCACTTATCTGTATGCCAGTTTCTTTTTCCATGTTTGAGAAATTTTCTGGTATTACGTCTGCATTGTCACCTTTTTCATTGATAACTATCAGAATTATATCATTTCTCCTTGCATCCTCTTGAAGTTGCTGAATTGTTATTTCCTGATTCCTCATTATTTTAAAGAGCTGTTTGGTTTCATGATCACTAGTCACAAACATGTCTTCGAAGTCTGACAGTCTATCTTCCATATCATTCATGAGGTTTTGCCAGGTTTCAATGGAATTTTTGATTTTCTGAATATCTCCTTGAATCTTTTTCATATATTCTAAATGCTTCCTGTATTGTTCATTCAAGTTTTCCATCACTTTCCTATGTTCCTCTTTTTTTTTATTGTCTATCTTTGGATATATTCACCAGTTCTTTCATTATGTTTATCATTTCTGTTTTCACTTGAGCAATTATTTCAGATTTGATTTCCTTTACAGCTTCCTAGATTTGTTTCCTTACTTTCCTTACTATCATTTCAGAGATTTCAGGTGTGTGATTTCCAAATTAATCCATGTCTGTGTCTCCTGGACTTGATCTGGATGGGCAGGAAGTGTGAGATTGCATTTTGTTCTTTTGTTTTGGCATTTTCCTATGTTCCTTTGAAGTGCTCAGATGCCACGTCCTATTTGTTTCCTATTCTGGTGGGCTTTCTGGCAGCAGGCTTCACTGAGGGTTGCTATTGGTTCTGGGTTGCTGGGTGCAGACACCTGGTCCCTGCATGCCTCACCAAGGGTTTCTGGATGATTGCAGGTTGCTGGGAGCAGAGATGTTCCCAGGTGTGGATGGGTTATTGGGCACAGACTCCCAGTCCTAGCAGGCCTCACTGAGGGTTCTCAGATGACTGAGAGTTGTTGGGTATAGGATCCCAGTCCCTGTGGTCCTCAGAGATGGTTCCCAGATGTGGATGGGATGCTGGACACAGCTTCCCTGCCCCTGTGAGCCTCAGTGAGGGTTCCTGACGGTGGACAGGTCACTTGCTGCAGATTCATAGTCCTTGCAGGACTCACTGAGGGTTCCTGGATGACTGTGGGTCACTAAGCACAGACCGTCACTCCCCATGGGCCTCAGAGATGCTGTCCAGGTGTGGGCAGGCCCTTGGACACAGTTTCTCAGTCCCCAAGAGCCTCACCGAGGTTTCCCTGGTGATTGCCAGTACATAAGTATTTTATAGTGATATTTTTTTCTCACAGTTGGATGACAGAATAGTTTGTTATATTTGCTTAATTCCACCCATAGAATTACTATAATCATTGACCATTATTGGAATTATTTTTAGTTTTGTTTCTTCTTTCAAGTTCTATCATTTCTGTATTACAAATAATTGACCATAGGATATGGATTTTCTCTTCCCATTTTATAACACAGACTTTTCCTCTCTGATATGTTAACATTTGTTCCTTTTTTAGTTTTTCTTCTGCAAATCTTTGGGCACTTTCTTCCTATTCAGTCGCAGTGTCCCAAACATGTTTATTTTGTTTGCAAAAGAGTATCACTGAGTTCTGGAGAAGTATAAAAATTATATCTAATGTTCTTATGGTAAGAGTTTTTAAAGGTTGTAGCACAAAATTATAGGTTATTTTTCAAAAATAAACACAAATTAGCAAAAATATTCAGAACTTATTAGATTTCACTAGAAAAAAACATAAAATACAATGCTCTAAATTAAGACGTACGCAAAAAATAGTCAATACAAAACAAATAAACCAGTGTATCTTCTGCAAACAAGAATCAACTGGTGGAAATGACACTGCCCAAGCAACACTCGAGATACTTAGTATGTAAACAAACATGCCACATGTGTGATGTTCATAATTATTAAGTGATTAAAGCAGGGAAACAAAACATGACAGGTTATTACATTTAGAATTTTCTGAAAAATCCACTAATTACTTCCTAGGTTTTAACTCTTTGATAACATATCTCCAAAGTTGTTCTTGGAGAAGTTAAGGGATTTTTTGTTTTGTTTTAAAAATATTTATCTTTATCAGGATGACCAATCAAATACTTGTAAATATTACTCATGTTTTTATGGGTTATTTTTATATTATATATGGATTTTATCTCCTAGGCCACTACTGAACAGAAAAAAAGAGAAAGCTATATAATGGATTTTTCATTTCTTACCAGGATCCTAATGTAATTGTGTGATGATCACTAAGATTCACTCATGGTAGAGATAAAAAACAAAGGCCACTGTTTTCAACTTATGTTTATGATATTGCATTTAAAGATTTAAAAGCATGTTAACATTAGCTGTTAATGCTAAAATTAATGTTAACTGTGGAAGATGAAGGTGCTTTCTATCTTTTGCTTTTTTTTTTTTTTTTTTTTTTTTTTTTTTTTTTTTTTTTTTTTTTTTTTTTTTTTTTTTTTTTTTTTTTTTTTTTTTTGGTACTGGGGTTCAAACTCATGACCTTGTGCATGCCAGGCAGGCACTTATGTCACTGAGGTAAATCCCCTGACTTTTTTTCATTTTTTTTTTCCCCTTTGGTTTCCATCTTTTGAAAAGCACTTTGTACTATTTTCACTGAGTCAGACAAGGTGAAAGATTAGTCAGGTGTGGTGAAGTATGCATGGGGTTGGCTATGTCCACAGCATTCATCTCTTACAACACTGAGTACTGAAGTCAGCAACACTCACCTTAATTGCTTGGTCCTCACTATAATTCATTAAGTAATCAGAACTTGCTATACATTTTCTGCATTTCCAACAACGAAGAATACTTATTTCCTCTTCATTATGATGTTCAGTTATCAATTCTTGACCTCTTTTCATCTGCGGGAACATTAACATGGTGTTAAAATGTCAAATAAACTCAATTTCCTAATCCTTAGTAGAACAATAGCTATAAGAAAAGTAGAAAAGAACTATCATTTATTGTGCTCCAGGGTCCCCTCCACTTTCTCTGTCCTGACCCAAAATCACAAAGTGACTTGACCGCTCTGTGTCTCCCCGTAGGCTTAAATCCAAGGAAGGAACTTGAATACTCCCAAGCATAAATAAAGATGTTTAGGTTGTTGCCCAAAATATTGCAAGAAACTGGCCCTAACCTTGATTCAAAATTCCATAAGCCCCTACTGTAGTCAGAGTTTACTAGGGAATAGATTTAATATAGGACACATAATTGATGGGATTTTATAATATTAACCCCAAAAGTCAAATGCAGAAGAGTGCCAGAAATCTGTTCACATGCTAGAAACCCAAAGAATGCATCTGAGGGCATGAATCCCACAGCAATGTCCTTCATGAGTTCAGCTGGAGGCTGAAAGCCCACAATAATGACTCATGGAAGTCTGTCAAGGATCTGCACTGGGAAGGTCCAATGGCCAGTGGTGGAAGCTAGAAAATCTGCGCTAGCAGATCTGAAGGATGAAGGATCTGTGCAAGCAGGCTGAGGAATATGAACTGTAACCAGAAAGTGATGCTTAAAGTAAGGACCAGAGCTCCCCCAAAGAGAACCACATCCATCCTCAGCAACAGTGAGGACCTACTCCACCAACAATGAGGACAGCTGAGTTCATATCAGGAAAATTATCATGACAAGATTCTCCAGGAGAATCAACATCACACCATGGTCCAAGCCAGTTCTGCTTCTATGGTGCTGGCAACAATCTTCAGGTGGCCCATCCACACTCCAAACCATGCTCACTCACTTCAGATGGGTGTTATAGGTTAACCATGAGATAATCCACCACAGCCTTCATAAACTGATCTCTCATTGTTGACATACCTAGGTAGAATACTCCTTTTTTCTTGTTCTCTATGGTGAGGATAAGCAGCAGCTCCTGAAATTTCTGAATACATCCTTTAGATTTATCACCTTGGAGTGAATGCTTCTTTCTTTGCAATCCCAACTGGCCCTATATCTGAATACTCTCTTGTGGGAACTTTTCTGTACTGATTTTGGGGTGACTCCAATACCAGGTTTGGTGAGCTGGAACAGGTACCTGCTAGCTACCAGGTCTTAGACTAAGGCATTCTATAAATATGTCAGAAATGGAAAATGCCATTTAATTATGATGATCACACATCATGTTAGTGACTGCCAGATTACTTTTTAAAAAACGTTTTATGTGTATTGTTTTCCATTTGTCTCACTAAAATGACAACAAGAGTCAATTCATGAAGTTGCAATAACTTTAAGTCATGACAAAGAACTATAAATAATCATGTAAGTAAGGTATTTTGAATAGCTACAGCAATAAATCTTAAATATAAAATGAGTTGGTTTTTAAATTAATTTTTTGAAAACTGAAAGTGCTTAATTTAAGTTTATTGCAGAAATCCTTATCTTGATGCAATAATTTCTCTTTCACATTGTACTCAGTGGAATAGTTCATAACATCTTATAATGTAATGTCAAATAATAAAACAAAGAATACCCCCACCAATTTTTTAGTTTATTTTTATATGTGAGATTTTATGACAATACTTTGATTCAGACTAACTTGGGATAGTATTCTCATACTACGTATATGTAAGAATGCCCAAATTGATAGTGTATTTATTCATCTATTTTTATAAAACAAAACAAAATTTCATAACAAAACAATAGGATAATAACAATAGTTCATATATTGAGTATTGTTATCTTTAAAGTAGTTACTCAGAGTACAAGATATAGGCATAAAAAATTGTCCAAATGATATTAGCACAAGCCTTTCTTTTCAATGAACTAAGAGAAACTAGTAGTAAAACTGTCTTATACTTTTTTTCTGTTCCCTTCCTTCCTTTCCCCTTTCCCCTAGTTTTTTTTTCTTTTTGAACAATTTCTTTCCATTTCACAATATCTACTGTACATTATAGACCTTATTTACTCTTTTAGTTTCTCACACCAGGGAGACAGTAAGATGTTTACACATGTGAGTCTGATTTATTTCACTTATGAATATAGTCTCTAGTTGCATCCATTTACCTATAAAAGTCTCCAGTTTATCCTTTTTTAAGGCTGAGTAGTACTCCATAAAAAAACAGACATCTATTTTACCCATTCCGAGATTCTGAGCATTTGAGTTGTTTTCAAAATTTAGCTATTGAAAATTGTGCTGCTATAACCATGGGTGCACATATATCACTGTGCTATGTTGATTTTAATTCTTCTTGGAAGATACCCAGAAGGGGAAACAGCTAGATCGAATAGGACCTCTAATCCTAGTGTTTTGAGGAAGCTCCAGACTGGTTGCACCAGTCTTCACTCCCATCAATAGTGGAGAAGGGTTCCTTTTCCCCCACAACCCTTCTAGCATTTGCTATTGGTTGATTTCTTGATGACAGTCATTCTTTCTGGAGATGGAAGTTCAGTGTTGTTTTAATTTATATCTCTCGAATGACCAATAACATTAAACATTTTTTCATATACTTATTTGTCATTTGTATTTCTTCATCACAGAAGTGCATATTCATCTCAGATGTCCATTTTTGGATTGGATCTTTGAATTTGGGTATTTTTTTTCAATTGTTTTTATGTTCTAGGTATATGTTCTTTGTCTGAGGGAAAACTGGTTAAAATTTTTCCCACTCTGTGGGTCGTCTTTTCACTCTGTTGGTAATTTCTGTTAATATGCAAAAGTTTTTTAAGAAGATGAGATCCCAGTTGTTGGTTCTTTGAAATATTTCCCATGTGATCTGGGTTTTGTTCATGAACTCTCTCTACACCTATATCTTCAAGGTTTCTACCTACTTTCTTTGATAGCAGATTTAGTGTTTCTGCTTTAATATTTAGATCTTTGATCCATTTTGATTTTAGTTTAGTGCATGGTGATAGACATGGTTCTAGTTTTAGCCCTTGGCAAGTGGAAAACTGGTTTTTCCAGCACCATTTATTAAAGAGGCTATCTTTCTTCCAGTGAGCGTGTTTGGCCTCTTTGTCAAAGGTAAGTTGGTTCAGTATGTTTCGAATTGTGTCTGCATATTCTAATCTGTTCCACTGATCCTCACATCTGTTTTGTTTGTTAGTTTGCCAGTACCATGCTGATTTTATCAAAGTAACTTTGTAGTGTAATTTCAAGTCAGGAATTGTGATGCCCCCTACCTTGCCTTTGTTTCCTAGAATTGCTTTTGCTATTCTAGGTCTCTTCTGTTTCCAAATGAATTTTAGGAATGTTCTCGAGCTCTGTGAGGTATACTGATGGTATTTTAATCATGACACTGTATAAATTGCCTGGTGACTGGTCATTATAAAGTAAGGCAATGTTAACTTATTAGGCTACCCACCAGGGACTACCTAGGTCCAAATGTCATGGACTACTTGACATTTCCTCATTTGTTCATTCTTTCATTTCTCATTCATAAAATATTTATTAAAAGGTAGCAATATGCTAAAAAAATGAGTCAAACTCAGGGAACATGAAGTGAATGAAACATTTTCTGCCTTAGAGGTACTCACTATGCTATATAGAGATCACTAGTTATCTATCCTAGCATGTAAAAGTTACTTTAGAAGTTTTTAAAAATTAAGTCAGGCACAGTGGCACAAGCCTGTAATACCAGCACTTGAGAGGCTGAGGCAGAAGGATCACTGTGAGTTCAAGGCCAGCCTAGGCTACACAGTGAGTTTGAGACCAGCGTGAAATACAAAGACTATCTTAAAAAAACAAAAATTAATTAATTAATTTTAAAAAGAAGGTTTAAAAATTAGTGATACCTAAGCTCAACTCCTAGAAATTGTGACTTATTCTAAGATGGATAAAATGGTAGCAATAGGTACTTTAAAAAAAAATTCTTAGGTAATTCCATGATGTGGTTAGGTGAAGATGGAGATACATGTATATGAACAACTAACTAAAATGCAATAGCCATAAAGAGTATAAAACAGGTAACGTAGACAGACCATTACCAAATTTAAAGAATTTAAGGAACCCTGCCGGGGAAGGAATAGCATGCTACTCCTGCAATCAATCCCAACCTGACCTTCTAGTGCTAGGCTGCAACTCTGTGTCCAGTGCTTCACGTTCAGAACCCATCTTTGCCCAACTGACAACTTTATTTAAATTACAACCTGAATAATCATCAAATTAATCTGCAAAAGCCTTACCATCTTCTTTCCTCACTGCCAAGCACTCGCCTTCCTTACTTGACTTCTTTAGCACTCTTCTTTCCTCTCCACCCAGTTCTTAGCCTCTTTTAGCCTCATCTTTCTTTTAACCAGGAGTTTTCAGCTAGGAATGGAGACTGGAGGAAGGAGTCCTATCAGAATATGGAAAAACTCCAAATCTGCCTGTATTCCCCAATCCCAAGATACCTGACTCCTTGTTAAGATTCTTCCATGTTCTTGTAGGATGCAACTATGTAAAAGAAAAAGCCCTACAAGTGATTTTATAAATTATCACTGAAAATCATTAAAAAATACACTCTCTGTGGGACAATTCTTCCATATCAATGATTTTAAAATCTGTATACCTAGTTATCTTTTTCTAAAGATCTAGACCACTGATTTCAAATTCCAGTTGCCAAATGCGCATCTCTATGTGAATCTCCTTCACAGCCTTTGTACTGACTGTTCATTTAGTATAGATCTGTGCAAATCTATAGGTGGCCACTAGCCAGGCATGGTTATTGAATGCCTGAACTGCAGTTAATCTGAATAGAAAATGTATAGCTAGTATAAAATATGCACTATATTTTGAAGACTTAGTAACAAAATACAATGCAAAATGGCTTAATAATTTTTATTAACTAGTCAATTTTACTGTTACAGTGATTTTCAATATTGTATTAAAATATAAAATTAATTTCACCTCTTTTTATCTTGTAAGGTGGCTTTATAGAAATGGCTTGCATTTTATCTCCATTTGGAAAAACACCATTCTAGACCTCCACGTTCAGGTCTTTGTCCAGTTGACTCATTTATCACCATTAATATTTCAGCTCGATGTCACCTCCTAAAAGATCTGTTCTAAGGTGCATCTGGACAATATATTTAAGTGCAGGACCCTGAGACACAATCCAAACAATTGCAAGTCAATGTTTCTAGGGTAACACTCCGTATATCAAACAAGTATACTAGCTGATTCTGTTACAGGTATTCTGATAACTACAGGTTGAAAGACATCAATCTTCAGGACATAATCTAAACTCCTATATCAAAAAATGTGCTTTGGGTACTATCAGAAACCTCTATGACAGAATTGCTTCCTATTTGTAGTAGTGGTCATACAAATCCACACTAATGATAAAATTACATAGAATTAAATACATATGGCTGGCATGGGGGTGCATGCTTGTAACACCAGTGCTTAGAAAACTGAGGTAAGAGGATTGCTGTGACTTCAAAGCAAACCTGTACCACATAGTGAGTTCAAGGTCAGCCCGAACTACATGAGAGTCGGTCTCAGAAAAAAAAAAATTAAACACATATGCAAATGAGGATGTGTAAATGATGAGATACAAACAGAGAAGAAGATTGGAAGTACACACAGGATCTCTCTGTAAATTTGCAATTCATAATTCATACTGACTCTAAAATTATCTCAAAAGTTAAAAAATTATAACATGAAAAGTTCGAAGTTATAAAGTTATAATATTTTTTACTAATTAATTATCCTGACACATTCTTGTATAATTGTCTGTCTTACATTTTTCCTATATTTGGGTTGCATGTACTTCTTCTTTTTTTATTAGTACATTTGCAGTACATAATGATTACATTCTTTGTGGGGAGTTGGTACATGTATGTAACACATATTAATGCTTTTTTCAACTCTTTCCCCTCCTTCCTTCTCCATCTCTTGGTCTCTTTCCCTTATGTAAACGATCTATCTGCCTACTTTACTATCTACTTTTTATTTTACTCTTTATTCATATTTTGGATTTCTTATATAAAAGAAACTATGTAATATATAAGCTGATGCATACAGTTCATGTCACTTAACATTACGGTCTCAAGATACATCCACTTTCTTACAAATGACTTAAAGAGTGAGATCAAAGTTTTGTTTTACCAATACTCTCCAGGAAAATACAATTACTCTATATGTGTTTTCACAGTACTTTTTACATATATCCCCAGTAACACTAGTCATACTATATTATACTCATTCCTGGGTATGTGTAACTAATCAGTTTAACTGCGAGCCCTTAAAATAACTACACTCTATTCATTCTGTATTTTTACAATTAAACACAGTACCTGCATCAGAAAAAAACTTGGTTTTGTTTACTAAAATCAAATGAACAAAATATACCACAGAATTCAACTTATGCAATCTTTTTAACAATACTAAGTGTTAATTATGTCAAGCATTCAGTGCAATGAACCAACAGGAGTCCTTCTGCAACAGACCAAAGGAGCCTATTGAGAAAAACATATATCCATGTTCATACATAACTAAGCATGAAGGGAGAACTGAGGTTACCAAATAATTATCTAATTATATGAGAACTGAGATGGCTCCTATCAAAGAACTTATGATAAAACAGAGCCAAACATGGTAACCTAACTTATTAACAAAATGGTAATCTTTGAAGAGATTTGAACAACATATGTGTTGTTAGCAAGCTAAAATTCATCCCCAACTCAGCACCTTAGACACTAGTATTGGTCTTAGGCAAAGAGGGAATTACATAAATAAACAATTGAAACTATTTTCTAAACTCAGTGGCATTTAAGGTATAATTTTGGGTAGCATACATAATATGACTTTAATAATCTTGAAAACTTTGACTACTGAAACTATTCTACTATTAAAACAAGCACAGAAGAAGGAAAGACAAGGTGATTTTGAGAAATAGTACAATATAATACAGAAAAAAATTTATTGTAAGTACATTTGAATTGCCTCATAAAGCTCAGAAATATTTAGAGAATGGTTGGGTTCTGAGGCACCAGATGACCACAACAGTCAGAGTCTAATAATTCATGTTCATATAACTTCAGTAGAACTTATAGATTAACAAGGCCAAGGAAAGTCGGAAAATGTACTAGTTTTCTGCTTTCCTCCCAAATGCTCTTCTTCATCTCTTACTCCACTACCTACCAGGTTGATTACATGTATTTTTCTAAGATGGAGAACCTATCTTGGATTCAAGGTCTTTCTACATATGTCACAGTTTTTGTCTTGGTAACCTGACCTTCTTTATCCCCTGTAAAACATTTGGTCACTTTAATGAAGCTATCAGTTAATATCTGCTTTATTTTCCTAATCTTACCTGCTCATATATTTTCTCTTACTATACATTACTACCTATCTTCATATTCTCATCACTTTCTGGAAATTTCTAAAAGGATTGGGTATTTGGAAAATAATATTTCACTGAGTTAAATCTCTCAAACACTGAAATATGTCATCGATACAAAACTGGAAAAAATCACATTCATTAATATTACCACCAACTTCAGTCAAAAAGTTATTTAATTATCGGGCAACTGGTATATTCCTTTATCATCTTTTGCTATTTGCTACTCTTTATGGTAAGATATCAGCTTTGGCATATGTATAATTCTAGATTCCTATATCTTCAAGCTTTTCTTCAGTCTTTATGAATTTAAACTTAAAGTGGAGTAAAATTAAAATTATTAAATATACAGTTAGAAAACATGAATAACCCAAGATAATTTTTTTTTT